>JABTXL010006842.1:20459974-20504266 GCA_025134845.1 Neodon shergylaensis | reverse complement strand
TCTTTCTTTCTTTCTTTCTTTCTTTCTTTCTTTCTTTCTTTCTTTCTACAACAAATACAGTAAAATTCCAGGGCCTGAATGGCTGGTGACCTTTGTTTATAGTTACTTATAATATCCTTCCCAGAATTATGAGTTCCTGGGACTGCAGGAATGTTAATCTGGGTACTCCATTGCTGCAGCAGGCCATGACCACATAAATTCACTGCATTATTAGCCACATATGGCCTCAGCTTCCCTCTCTGAACTTCTGGTCCTATTCAGTCAACCCATCTCGTGCTTTGTTTATTTTGAGATATGGTTTCAATTCCTAGTAATTGAACATATATCTTTTGAAGAGGCCAATTTGGATGGCAAAATTATGAGGTAATGATACTTACATTTGCACCTGTGTCTACCAAACCAACAATTACAATGCCATTTATATGCACTCTTAGCTTTGGTCTTTGATCATTTATAGAAGTCTGCCAAAATATATGTTTCCTATTTCCTATTGGAATTTTCGATTTATCTTCCATGTTTATCTCATCATCCAGAACACTATGGTCTTCTACAGAAGGCTCAGGATTTTTTCCTTTGGTTTATTTTTTATTGAATTTTGTTGAGCTCTACATTTTTCTATGCTCCCCTCCCTGCCTCTCCCCTCATCTTCAACACTGTCCCAAGGTCCCCATGCTCCCAATTTACTCAGGAGATTTTGTCTTTTTCTACTACCCATGTAGATTAGATGATGTGTGTCTCTCTTAGGGTCTTTATTGCTGTCTAGGTTCTCTGGGATTGTGATTTGTGGGCTGCTTTTCTTTGCTTTATGTTTAAAAACCACTTATGAGTGAGTACATGTGATAATTTTCTTTCTTGATATGGGTTACTTAACTCAAAATATTGTTTTCTAGCTCCATCCATTTGCCTACAAAATTCAAGATGTTGTCATTTTTTTCTGCTGTGTAGTACTCCATTGAGTAATATACTACAGTTTCCTTATCCATTCAAAGGGAATTTACATTGTTTCCAGGTTCTGGCTATGGCAAGCAATGCTGCTATGAACATAGCTGAGCACATTACCTTGTGGCACGATTTAACATTCTTTGGAAATATACCTAAAATGTTATTTGCTGGTTCTTTTTTTAAAAAATATTTATTTACAAGATATTCATCAGTATGGCTATAGGATAGGGTCATTTCAGATTCCCTCTCCTCAGTTGCTCAAGCTGGGGACATCTCCCTGGACACCTGCAAGCCCCTCTAGAGTCAAGTCTCTTGCCGACCCTAAGATGGCTCCCTTAATTAGGATATATATTTCTCTGCTCCCTGTCCACCCTTCCTTTATCCCAACCATCCCATTCCCCCAAGCTCCCCCCAATCTCCCCTTCTCACGTTTCTTACCCCATTTCCCCTTAGTCCCATGCCACCTCACCCCAAGTTCCCAGTTTTTGCCTGGCAATCTTGTCTACTTCCCATATCCAGGTGGGTGACTATATGTTTTTCTTTGGGTTCACCTTCTTATTTAGCATATCACCCTAGAACATTCATCTGGCGATGGATCGAGATAGAGACAGAGACCCAAATTGGAGCACTGGACTAAGCTCTTAAGATCCAAATGAAGAGCAGGAGGGAGAACATGAGCAAGGAATTCAGGTCCACGAAGGGTGCACCCACCTGCTGTGACAGTAGAACGGATCTATTGGGAGCTCATCAATGCCAGCAGGACTGGGACTGAATAAGCATGGGATGAAACCGGACTCCCTGAATGTGGCGGACAATGAAGGCTGATGAGAAGGCAAGGACAATGGCACTAGGTTTCGATCCTAATACATGAACTGGCTGTGTGGGAGCCTAGCCTGTTTGGATGCTCACCTTCCTGGTCCTGAATAGAAGTGGGAGGACCTTGGACTTCCTGCAGGGCAGGGAATCTGGACTGCTCCTCATTCTCGAGAGGGAGGGGGAATGGAGTGGGGGGAAGGGGAGAAGGGTAGGGGAGTGGGAGGAGAATGGGAAACGGGGAGGAGGCAGTAATTTTTCAAAAAATAAAAAAATATATTCCACACTTTCTTCATCCATTCTTCCATTGAAGGACATCTAGGTTGTTTCCAGGTTCTGGCTATTACAAATAATGCTGCTATGAACATAGTTGAACAAATGCTTTTGTCATATGATAGGGCATCTCTTGGGTATATTCCCAAGAGTGGTATTGCTAGGTCCAGGGGTAGGCTGATCCCAAATTTCCTGAGAAACCACCACACTGATTTCCAAAGTGGTTGCACAAGTTTGCATTCCCACCAGCAATGGATGAGGGTACTCCTTTCTTCACATCCTCTCCAGCAAAGGCTATCATTGGTGTTTTTGATTTTAGCCATTGTGACAGGTGTAAGATGATATCTCAAAGTTGTTTTTATTTGCATTTCCCTGATCGCTAAGGAGGTTGAGCATGACCTTAAGTATCTTTTGGCCATTTGAACTTCTTCTGTTAAGAATTCTCTGTTCAGTTCAGTGCCCCATTTTTTAATTGGGTTAATTAGCATTTTAAAGTCTAGTTTCTTGAGTTCTTTATATATTTTGGAGGTCAGACCTTTGTCTGTTGCAGGGTTGGTGAAGATCTTCTCCCAGTCAGTAGGTTGCGTTTTTGTCTTAGTGACAGTGTCCTTTGCTTTACAGAAGCTACTCTGCCATAAAAAACAATGACTTCTCGAATTTTGCATGCAAATGGATGGAAATAGAAAACACTGTCCTGAGTGAGGTAACCCAGACCCAAAAAAAGAGGATCATGGGATGTACTCACTCATAATTGGTTTCTAGCCATAAATAATGGTCATTGAGTCTATATTCTGTGATCCTAAAGAAGCTAAATAAGAAGGTGAACCCAAAGAAAACCATATTATCCTTGCTATGGGAAATAGACAAGATTGCTGGGCAAAAAATTGGGACCTTGGGAGTGGGGTGGGACGGGGGTAAGGGGAGATGGGGAGAGAAAAGTGAGAAGGGAAGGATGGGGGGAACTTGGGGAAACGGGATGATTGGGGATAAAACAAGATTGGATAGAGGAGCAGGGAATCACATAACTTAATTAAGGGAACCACCTTAGGGTTGGTAAGAGACATGAACCTAGAGTGGCGCCCAGGTGCCCAGGGCAATGTCCCCAGTTAGTTCCTTGGGCAGCTGAGGATAGGGAACCTGAAATGACCCTATCCTATAGCCATACTGATGAATATCTTGCATATCACCATAGAACCTTCATCTAGCGATGGATGGAGATAGAGACAGAGACCCACACTGGAGCATCGGACTAAGCTCCCAAAGTCCCAATGAGGAGCAGAAAAGAGGGAGAACATGAGCATGGTAGTCAGGACCACTAGAGGTGCGCCCATCCACCGAGACAGTGGGGCTGATCTATTGGGAGCTAACCAAGGCCAGCTGAACTGTGACTGAAAAAGCAAGGGATAAAACCGGACTCTATGAACATGGTGGACAATGAGGGCTGATGAGAAGCCAAGGACAATGGCATGGGGTTTTGTTCCTACTTCATGTTCTGGCTTTGTGGGAGCCTAGCCAGTTTGGATGTTCACCTTCCTAGACCTGGATGGAGGGGAGAAGACCCTGGACTTTCCACAGGGCAGGGAACCCTGACTGCTCTTCAGACTGGAGAGGGAGGGGGAGAGGAGTGGGGGGAGGGGGAGAGGGGCGGGAGGAGGGGGAGGGAAATGGGAGGCTGGGAGGAAGCAGGGATTTTTTTTTCAATAATAAAAAAAAGTAGAGATTGAAATACATGTTCTTGTAAGTTGCTCTTTTTATTTAATATAACATAATAAATGGTTACATGTACATTAAAAAATAAAAAAAATAAAAAAACAAAAAAATATTTATTTACTTATTTATTATGAATACAATATTCTGTCTGTGTGCATGTCTGCAGGCCAGAAGAGGGCACCAGACCTCTTTACAGATGGTTGTGAGCCACCATGTGGTTGCTGGGAATTGAACTCAGGAGCTTTGGAAGAGCAGGCAATGCTCTTAACCACTGAGCCATCTCTCCAGCCCTTGCTGGTTCTTGAGGAAGGTAATTTCCTAACTTTCTGAGAAATCACCACAGTGACATCTAAAGGGGCTGTAGCAGCTTGCATTCCCACCATCAGTGCAGGAGTATTCCCTTTACCTTACAACTTCTCCAGCATAAGTTGTCATCAGTGTTTTTGATCTTGGCCATTTTTACAGGTGTAAGATGGCATCTCAGAGTTGTTTTGATTTGCGTTTCTCTGATGGCTATGGATATTGAACATTTCCATAAGTATCTTTTATCCATTTTAGATTCCTCTATTGAGAGTTCTCTGTTTAGGTCTGTACTCCATTTTTTATTGGATTATTTGTTCTTTTGATGACCAATTTCTTGAGTTCTTTGTATATTTTGGAGATTAGACCTCTGTCTGATGTGGGGTTGGTGAGGATCTTTTCCCATTCTGTAGGTTGTTGTTTTGTCTTGTTGACTGTCTACTTTTCTTTACAGAAGATTTTCAGTTTTAGGAGGTCCCATTTATTAATTGTTTCTCTCAGTGTCTATGCTGCTGGGGTTATATAACATACTCATGAGGAGTAGATAGCAGGAAATAATCAGAGGGTTGAAATCAATAAAATAGCAAGAAAGAAAACAATATAAAGTATCAACAAAACAAAGAGTTGGTTCTTTGCAAATATCAACAAGAGACAAATTTTTATATAAACCAACAAAAAGGAATAATAAAGAGAATACTCAAATTAACAAACTCAGATACAAAATGGGGAACATAGCAACAGATAGAAAAGAAATCCAAAGAATAATTAGGTCATACTTATAAAACATATACTCTACAAAATTGGAAAATCTAAAAGAAACGAGCAATTTTCTTGATAGATACCACTTTACATAGATAAATCAATATCAGATAAACAATTTAAATAGAACTATAACTCCCAATGAAATAGAAATGGTGTGGGAGGTCCTTCTGTCTGTGTATTGCTTTTCATTGGTTAATGAATAGGAACTGCTTTGAGCCTATGACAGGGAAGAACAGAACTAGGCAGGGAAAACTAATCTGAATGCTGGGAGAAAGGAGGCAGAGTCAGGAAGAAGCCACAGTCACATGGTGATACACAGATTAATAGAAATGAGTTAACTTAATATGTAAGAGTTAGCCAATAAGAAGCTAGAGCTAATGGGCCAAGCAGTGATTTAATTAATATAGTTCTGTATAACTGTTTTGGCACTGAGCAGCTGGGAACCAGCAAGCGGCCTCCTTACTACATAGAAACATTCATTAAAAGTCTCACAGACAAATGAAGCCCCAGGCCAGATGGTTTTTATGCAGAAGTCTATGAGAATTTCAAAGATAAGCCAACATCAATCTAATTATTCCAAAAAATAGGAACAGAAGGAGCATTGCAGTATTTATTTTATGGGGCTACAGTCAACCTGATACCCAACCATACAAACTGAACAACTAAAGAAAATTATATATCTATTTTTCTTAATCATGTAACTGCAAAAATATTCAATAAATTTTCTTGAAAATTGAATCCATGAACATGTGAGAAAGATCATCCATGAATACTTTTTTTGACAAAGACAAACTTATACAATAGAAAAAAGAAGGCATCTTCAACCCATTAGCATTTTCAATAAATCAATTAGAATTGCAAATGGTGCTGGTCTAATTGTATGTTGGCATGTGTATGTTGCTTTTATTGGTTATTGAATAAAGTTATTTTAGAATGTGAATCAGCCAGAAATACGCTTAAGCTACTGGCTAAACAGATTTGCAATTAATATAATTTCTGTGTGATTATTTCAGGTCTGAGCTGCTGGGCAGCTTGGAAACAAATAAGCAGCCTTCTTTACAACACAAGACCACAAAGAATATAAAATATTTTGGGAAAAGCCTAGTCAAGCAAGTACAAGTCTCATATGACAAAATCTTTAAGTCTTTCAAGAATAAAATTGAAGACAATAAAAGAAAACAGAAAGATCTACCATTCTTATTGATTGGTAGAATTATTATAGTAAAAATGGTCATCCTATCATGAGCAATCTCCATCAAAATTCCAACACAATTCTTTATAGACATTGAAAGGATAATACTCAGTTTCATATGAAAAAACAAACAAACAAAAACCCAGGATAGCTAGAACAGTCTTGAAAAGTGAAAGAACTTCTGGAGGTATCATCACCACTGATTTCAACCTGTAGTACTGAACTATAGTACTAAATTAAACATGGTATCAGCATAAATAGAAGCATGATGATCAATGGAATAGAACCAGAGACCTAGACATAAATCGACATACTTGTGGACACCTGAGTTATGATAAAAATGCCAGAAATGTATAAAAGAAAATGAAAACATCTTGCACATGTGGTGCTGGTCTTACTGGATGCCAGTATTTAGAACAATGTAAAAAGATCCATATTTATCACCCAGCAGAAAACTCAAACCAAGTGGATCAAAGATCTCAATATTAGTTTAATATTGAGATCTAATGCATCTAATAGAAGAGAAAATAGGGAATAGCCTTGAATGTATTGACATGAGAGAAGAATAAATAAGCAGGAAATGATTACTTTCATTAACCTAAGATGATTATTATATACCATTTATTCATATTTTTAAAGTATACTGCAGCCAACATAGAATTTTGCATAAAATCACAAAACCTTGGAGTAACAATAATGCACAGTATGGTGATCTGATAAAACAATGTCTCTTACCTAATGATTTTCTAGAATCATACAAGAAATAATATGGCATCACTGAATCACTAAGGTTCCATTCCATAAATTAATTACTTTGAAAGCTTTTGTTTGTGGTGGAAATATTATGTAGTATGTTACTGAATGCTTGTTTCATTTCAGAGATACATTTTGTAATATTAATAACATATGTTTACTAGATAAATTTAAGCAAAACTCCCAGAACTGCTAATATAAGGAGATTTTCTTCTTGCAAAGGACACTTATCAGGGCCTCTTTCATGTCTCTGTTCCTCAGGCTGTAGATGAAGGGGTTCAGCATGGGAGTCACTGCTGTGTACATCATGGCCATGGCTGTCTCCTTTACATTGGAGTTATTAGCTGATGGAAATATGTAGAGACCAATAAGTGTCCCATAGAACAGTGAGACCACAGACAGGTGGGAACCACAGGTGGAGAAGACCTTGTGGATAACCCGAGCAGATGAAACCTTTAGGATGGAGCAGACAATTTGCACATAGGACACAACTATGAGTGCGAATGGAATGACACTTAAAATCCCTCCAACGATAAATATCATTAGTTCATTAATATAAGTGTCAGAGCAGGCCAACTTGAGCAGGGCAGATATGTCACAGAAAAAGTGGGGGATCACATTGTTCTCACAGAATGACACTCTTGCCATGAGTATGGTGTGCAGCATGGCATGGAGTATGGCCAGCATCCAGCACAACACCACCAGACTCACACAGAGTTTGGGGCTCATGATGCTGGTGTAATGAAGGGGGAAGCAGATGGCCACATAGCGGTCATAGGCCATGACCACAAAAAGGAAGCCCTCCAATGCTACAAGAATTATTATAAAGTACATTTGTGTAAGACAACCTGCATAGGGGATGGATGGGCCATGGCTCTGCATGTTATGTAACAGTTTGGGCATTGTGACACAGGAAAAGCAGAGGTCAGAGAAGGACAAATTACTGAGAAAGAAGTACATGGGTGTGTGGAGATGGGAGTCCAATAGAATGAGGATAATGATGATGAGGTTTCCCAGAACGGTGGTGAGGTACATGGACAGAAACAGGGCATAGTAAAGGGGTCGGTGCTCTGGTGGGATATTCAGGCCCAGAAGGAGGAAGTGAGAGATGTAAGTTTGATTGCTCATTATCATTTTTCATCTCCAATATCCTAATGAGAAAATATCAGGGTCCCTTAAATTCAAAATAAAAGTAAATATATACCCATGATGCATATTCTACAACAATGTATCTGATTTTATCATAATTTTATATCTCAATTTCCAAATATCTGTCTATATTAATTACAACCATCAATGGTTTTTCAAAACTTGTCTTTAACAGATTTCCATTTTACATGGTTTCCTAGACATTTAGTTCTATGTATTTCTACTGATATACTAAATGGACTAATGATTCTCTGTCCTTCTGTTTATATATTCTAGGTAATGTTTTTTGTTTGTTTATACTTTGCTCTGTATAATATTTTTTTGTATATTGGTATTCCTGAAAATTTTGGATGAGCTCTATCATCATAAGTTTACATAAATTTCAAAAGAAGTTCACATGCTCTAACATATTACCATTTCCAGCTCAGACATCCATTTTCTGTAGCAAAGATTTCTGCTTCACTTTCAGTAATCATCTTCCCTCCATTGCATGCATGACAGGCATCAGAAGTTCAAAAGCCCATGTGAAAGTCATGTCTTCGCTTTGTTTTCTTCTAAAACATTACTCATTCTTCTTCTTCTCCAGTGTCCCATAGTACAGTGAAAGAAATTAAATTTGAGCCAGAAATTTGTAAAATTTGATCCACTCACTTTTTCTTACCTTGAACTGCTCTTATACATGCTACAAAATCCCTTTTCATTCACCTTCTATTTAATCCATATGTTTCTGTAAGATTATATCTGTATATGAGGATCACATCTTGCCTTTACTGGAATATGGAAGCAGACTCAGTTCATCTCCACATCCCCTTGTCTCCTGACCATTCTCTTCTCCTTTAACATGCTTCATTTACACTGTGGGATTCTAACACAGGAGTTCCATTATCTCTTGTCTGATTTGTTCTTCAGATTACCACTGTTGCTCTGAGGATAAGGACAAAGCTCCTGTCAGGGACACAAACATCATTTAATTATCTGGATACTAATGCTGTTTCATTATCTAATGTGTACCAAGGTATATCCTTCCTTATAAGTTCTCTCATTAACACTTGGATTTCTCTCTTTATCAATACTGTGGTAAAACTCTTTGCCTCCCAATTTTAGAGTTTCTCCTCCACTTGCCTATTACTTCCTTCCTTCTCTTTCTTCTTTATCTATTTCATATTTATTAATATGTAAGAGATATTGTTTATCACATACACAGCTAAATTTATCCCGTCTCCCCATACCAAATAAGTCCTTTTGCATCCTATACATACTCCGTACACTTAATAATTTGATCACTGCTTTAAGCTATCTTCCCATTGATTATAAACTATACGAAGGAAAGGTCACACTAGATTTTATTTCATTTTGTCATTTACATTCATCCTTACATTTACATTCATTCAGTATCAAACATGAATTTTTTTTTTCGAGACAGGGTTTCTCTGTGGCTTTGGAGCCTGTCCTGGAACTAGCTCTGTAGACCAGGCTGGTCTCGAACTCACAGAGATCCGCCTGCCTCTGCCTCCCGAGTGCTGGGATTAAAGGAGTGCGCCACCATCGCCCGGCCTCAAACATGAATTCGGACAATGTTACCTGGTTCTCAAACTGATGCAAATTTCTTTAAATACAAAGGAGAATATCCTAATTATAATTGAAAGACTTGACCAGTTATCCTGAATTTTACACTCTATAATGAGTGTTAGAGATCTAACATTGCATTTCTACAGGCTGAGGGTTAGTCATTTTTATCATACCTCAGTAATACTGATGACTCTAAATCATATCCACATGCTTTAATCCACAAAATGTCATTGGGATTGGTATAGTAGACAGATAGGACAAAATTTTTATGAGCTATGACAAGGAAATGGCAACATTAGTTTGGAACCTTCACTTGAGTTATTACAAATATGTCTATTCTGTGTGTGATGATTAATTCATGCGTCAAGACAATTTAAGCATTATGTTAATTTTTGAAAAATACTGGTTGCTATGAAGGCAGTAGAAAATGTCATTAATTTGTAGACTTTAAGTAAAGTAAGTAGTACTTCATAACATGAAGATCTTTATGCAATCAGATGAAAGAATTAGGCAAAAGACAGTTCATTAATGAGGGGTTTTCATATTTTACCTTAGATACACGTCTGTATCCTCTACTCTTCTCAGGGACTTCAACGTTCTTGAGAGGTCTTCAAATTTTGGCCTTGTCAGCCGCAAATACATGGCATTCTTTGTACTAAGTCACATGCAAGGACATACACATACCACACTCACACACCCACTATTCTTTGAGTCTGAACAACAGTGACTAATGAACCCTTTTTGTCTCTAAGATGACAAAAGAGGAGAAGCATCAAGAAGTCTAAGCAAGTATCTTGAAATTCTACACCCAAGTCTGAATGCTTGCATCTTCATAGCCTAACCGTGTTCAACACAGATGAATTTAGAATTTGAACACTTAGACATCGTGGATTAGCATTGTAGAGGGGGAAAACTGTAGGAAAGATATCATGGTCTCTATATAAAGCTGCTTCCCTTATCTATCCAAGACTTGCCTCCAACATGCAGTGCTCCAGCCTCTGCTTCTTGAGCACTGGATTGTAGGCATATGCCACCATGCCTAGTTTCTCCTTCTTTTGTTAATGTACAGTACCTTTGTCTACGTAAACAAGTGCATAGACCAGAAATCAGATAAATTGCTCTCAACTGTTATTAGTGATGGGCCATTTGACTTCATACCATGTTTAGATATTCAGCTCACCAGTCAGAAATTAAACAGCACAAAAAATCCCAAGTGATATGTTTTTAACATTCGGTACAATTGCACATTTTCTTAGATTCTCTAGAAGCACTGAGTTTGAAAGAGTAGCTCTTCTTGTACTTTTGCATGATTACCTACATGATATTGATCTCTCCCTTGATGGACTGCACTTAGGAATATTCACAGATGTTATCACTAAAGCACTGATTTGTGAACTTGTGCAACAAAACTAATCTTCACCTTAGGTAGGATATTGTTCAGAGTTTGCTAATACCTCACAAGTCAGTGTATCATAAACAACTGTTCAGCACCACAGCAGAGAACTCCATCCCACAGCACTGCTCTTGTGGTGAAATGGTATAATATTGAGAGAAAATTCCAGAATGAGTAATTATAATGAAACCATCAATATGAAAGCACTTATATGATGACCATAAAACCAATACTTTCTCCATATGATGATGTCTTGGGAGACAGACAAAAGGAGGATATTATCATACCTTTCAAAATGTTCTGTCTGATCTTGAATGTTCATTTGGATTGAGAACAAGACACCAATTCATTCTCTTGAATTTATCTAGATCTTCCAGTGCTCAGTCAAAGTTTTTAGTTCAGGATCCTGCTCAAATTTATTTTATTTACAGGCACAGGAACTAGTGGCCTCTTCCGTAATTGCCTATCTACCTCTCCCTACTCACACCACCCTATGGACATTTTGGGCCTTAGAGGCCCTGCATCCCTTAGGAGTCCAGATCCTGTATAACTCATTAAAGACATTGTAATTAGCCAGGACCTTTCTAGGACCAATTTACTTCAGGAATTTCTTGTGGAGAACATAGATAGTCACTGATTACTCCTTCCTGTATTTAGGGGAAGGTAAAGTTTAAAGAACAACAACAAACAAAACAAATAAACATATAGTAGTCACAAGAAAACTAAAAAAGAGGAAAGAATACCACCCATTGACTATTCAAGTAATGAACAGGCTTCTGTTTGACTGGAGCCCACTTTGTAAAAGAGAGAAATGAAGAAGCTGACTCGAAAACCATGTCAAGTTATCAGGCATTGTTTTCATTGCTAATGACTTAAAGTGTCTCACAACAAAAATTTACACAAGAGACCCTGGATAGTTTTGAAAGTTTTGGTTGTGAGCCTAGCCTTTAATGATGGATCCATGTCTTCAGCCCATCCAACAGTAGTTTTAAGTAGAATGAGATCATAGAATATCACACACAGTGGGATGGCTTCCAAATACAGCATCTCAATTCAACATGACTGAGTATATATAAAAGGATTTAGGCCATATACACAGCCTTATGGAAAAGTTTAAACTTCATCAGTCAATTTTCTACGTGTGCCAACAAAAAGTGCAGGAATACGGCAAGCAGATGGCATGTTTAATGTTTCCTCAAGCCAAAAGAAATATAGCCCATGCTCCTATCCATGTTCACTCATTTTATCTTCTTACCTTTCCATGAAAACTATAATTGTACTTTCTGCCACCATTACCTCAATCTTTCTCCATATAAGTAAGATTACTTTCTAATGTCCTATTCAATGAGTTTACCATTAGTAATGAGGTCATTGTTGGTATTTGTAATTCCTTCCTACCTTGTAGCTCTGAACTTGTTTTGGCAGTCATTTATTTTATGAAATTCTATATATGATAATGCAACACAAACTTTCTACTCCAGGGATCCTTATTGTCTAAGCTTTTGGGCTCATAGAGATGATTAACTTATATTTTTGAATGTGAACATAATAATTGGGAATCTAAGGTTGTATCCAGTATTTTAGACAGAATTCTGCCTGCTCTGATTGTGTAAAATAACCACACTTTGCTTATAATCTATTTATTTCAATTGCTCTAAGAAGAATGCGTCTATTCTCTGTGTTTTGATTGACATGAAAAGCAAATGTGGTTATATAGTAGGCTCAAGTTCCCATTCAATCATCCCTTAATAATGGTGATCTTCACTAATATAAGATAATTAAATAGCTTCAGTATTTTTAGTGCCTTTGTCTTACTGAGAGATACATTTTTATCCTTGCTTATTGATGCTTTATTTACCATATCTAGAAACAGAAAAAGTCTAAATTATCTTCAACTGAAGGATAATGAAAATGTGGTACATATGCGCAATGAAAATTTATTCAATAATACAGTGCTCATTTTAATTGGGTTGTTTGTTCTTAATATTCATTTTTTGTTTTCTTTTCTATTCTAGACATTAACCTGTCACATATATGCCTGGCAAATATTTTCTTCTAATCTATAGGCTACTTCCAGTTGATTGTCATTTCCTTTGCTGTACAGAAATATATTAACTTCATTTAATGCCTCTTGTCAATTTAATGAGCTACCTTTTATAATGCTCTTATCTATTCCTATATCTTGTAATATATTTCCTATTTTTCTCAGAGAAGATTATGAGTTTCATGATGAAGTCCTTGACCCCAATATTTACTGATTTTAATTTTCTTTCATTCTTTTATTCTTTTTCTGCTTTTCCTTAATTGAAAACTTCATGAAATTTATTTTGATCATTTTTGTTCTTCCTCCAACTCCTCCCAGATACTCCCTACTTCTCTACCAATCCAACTCTATGCCTTTCTCCTTCCTTCCTTCCTTCCTTCCTTCCTTCCTTCCTTCCTTCCTTCCTTCCTCTTAGTTCCTTGGGCAGCTGAGGATAGGGAACCTGATTAAGATTAGTTTCACCAGGAGATGGATGTCAGGGGAAGTCAGCAGAGGTCAGCAGAGTACAAAGGAGTGGGTTTGTATGTCTTCCCCTACCAAGTACAATGTAGGAAACATATGGACCAAGGTTATTCCATGCCATAGTGAGGCAAGGAATGTGAAAAATAAATAATACAAAAAATAAAGTAAATTTTTTCTAAAATAAAGAAAGATACAAAATAGTGGAATTGGCCAGGCAGTGGTGACACACGCCTTTTAACCCCAGTACTCAGGAGGCATAGACAGGCAGATCTCTGTGCATTAAAGGCCAACCTGGTTTACAAAGTGAGTTCCAGGACAGGCAGGGCTAAATATTGAAACATTTTCTTGAATAGGACCAGAGAAAAGAGTATCTGTCTATGATGTCATATACTCACAACCATTGTCCTTTTGTGTGAGATGGGAAGTCATTGAAATTCACATTATTCAGTCTGTGAAGCAGAATCTTCTTTATTTACTTCAGAGTATCATGAGATTAATATAAAACCATCTAAAATTAACAGAAGTTTATAGTAAAATAGGAAATATACATGAGATTTTACATGCTTCTATTTTTCTTTCTTCTTTCCTTCATCTTAGAGAAGTAAATTGAACGGCTCCTGGTTTTTAGTCAATTTCAAATTAAGATAAAATTATACAAATGACAATTATACAAAGCAATTTCCCTAAACTTGTTTAGGTACAAGACTAACCAAGAAAAATCAATATATGAAAAAATTATGTTAAAATCAATGTGGGAGAATCTGTAGGGAAAGGAAACTGGATGGTGGAGAGAATTCACCATTATTGAGTGCCATGAATCCATTACTTAAACTACTTTTACTGATACATCAGTGAACATGGAGATCAGGGAAAAATGATAAAATGTTGCAGCAACTTAAGAATGTAAAGAATAAAGGTCATATTAGATAATACTTCTTCCAAACCCATTTCTGGGTTTATTTATGGAAGGTAAGAAGGAAGATATAGACAGATATCAAAGACAATCCTATTTTAACTACTCAAGTAAAATACCTCTTTTTTTTTTAGAAGGCAAAACAAAGGTATTTATTATATCATACAGTTTGTCAGGGTGGGGGGATCTGGGATGGTGTTAGTTGTATATTTCATGTTTACATTTCTTCATGAGTGCTCAGACAACATGCCAGCGTTCGTGAAAATCGCTGGTTTGGGGCTTTTTGTTAAATATTCAATAAACTTCCAAGTGTTAAACACATTCTTATATAATTTCTGGCTGGACTGTAACAGGGATGGTCTATGTGACAAATATATGCTATCATGATCCCTATGAGATTAAGTTATAGAAAACTGTGGCCTTTCTTTACCTTAGTATGTTATTATTTGGATTCCTTGCTTTGGAGGAAGCCAGCAAATACCTCTCTTTTGTGTATTTTTTTTTGAGACAGGGTTTCTCTGTAGCTTTGGAGCCCATCCTGAAACTAGCACTTGTAGACCAGGCTGGCCTAGAACTCACAGAGATACACTTGCCTCTGTGTTGGGATTAAAGGCGTGCGCCACCACCACCTGGCTCCTCTCTTTTGCATATTAAACAGTTATGTAGCATGCACTTTCATGTAGTTCCCATGATGAAGGATGAGATCTGACATAAAATATTAACATCATTGCATTTATTTCATAAAATTAAGTAGAAATGCCAAATGCTGTCATTACAGAGAGATTTTCTTCCTAGAGATAACTCTTCTTAGGGCCTCCTTTATGTCTCTGTTCTTCAGGCTGTAGATGAAGGGGTTTAGCATGGGAGTCACCACTGTGTACATCATAGCCATGAGAATTTCCTTCACAGTAGAGTTGTTAGCTGATGGACATAAGTAGAGACCAATAATTGTCCCATAGAACAGTGATACCACAGACAGGTGGGAGCCACAGGTGGAGAAAACCTTGTGGATGCCCTGGGTAGAAGACATCTTGAGGATGGAGGATACAATTCTTGCATAGGACATCACAATGAGTAAGAATGGTATAATAACAGTGAGTCCACTACTGATAAATATCATCAATTCATTTTCATAAATATTTGAGCAGGCCAGCTTTAGGAAAGCAGAAAGGTCACAGAAAAACTGGAGAATCACACTGTTTTCACAAAAAGACAATCTAGCCACAAGCAGGGTGTGAATCATGGCTAAGAATATTGTTAGCATCCACAGCGGCAGCAATAGACAAACACAGAATTTGGGGTTCATGATGTTGGTGTAATGAAGAGGGAAGCAGATGGCCACATAGCGGTCATAGGCCATGATCACAAGAAGGAAGCTCTCCATATCTCCAAAAACTATTAAAAAGTACATTTGTGTCAGACAATCTGCATAGGGGATGGATGTGTCCTGGCTCAGCATGTTCTGCAGCAATTTGGGCATTGTGACAGAAGAAAAGCAGAGGTCAGAGAAGGACAAGTTGCTGAGAAACAAGTACATGGGTGTGTGGAGATGGGAGTCCAGTAGAATGAGGAGGATGATGATGAAGTTCCCCATGACAGTAGTGAGGTACATGGCCAGAAACAGAACAAAGAACAGGTGCTGGTGTTCTGGGGGGATGGGCAGGCCCAGTAGGAGGAACTGGGAGATGACAGTGTGGTTGTTTTCAGTCATGATCTGCTTCCAATGACTTCAAGAAAATTACCAGTTTCTTAAACTGCCAGTAGTTGAGCCTGTATAAGATCATAGATCAATTCCATTGTTTCATCTCATTTAGAAAGACTTTTTCTTTATCCTTTATATTCTTTAATTTTTTTTATTCTTTGTTTCACTATGGCATGGAACATCCTTAATCCCTTAACTTGTTTAGTTGTCCTTGATAGATGATGACATACTAACCCTGTTCTTTTTACTCTGCAGACACTCCCCAACACATTTCCATATCCTAGTGCAAAAAGACATGTTTCTGTGACACACATAGTATATTGCATACTCTACAGTAATTAATCTTACTCTATTCTGATGTGGGAGTGTCATATGTCAATCGGTTGATTTCATTGGTTAAGTAATAAAGGAACTGCTTGGCCCTCATAGGTTAAAACATAGGTGGGAGGAATAAACAAAATAGCATACTGGGAGAAAGAGGAAGTGAGCTCAGACTCAACAGCTCTGCTCTCTGGAGCACAGAAATCATGCAGCTCCTCTCAGAGCCAGACGTGCGATGAAGCTCCGACCCAGCTTGGACGTAGGCTAGAATCTTCCCGGTAAGCGCACCTTGGGGTGCTTACATACATTATTAGAAATGGGCTGGTCCAGGTGCGAGAGTTAGCCGAGAAGAGGCTAGATATAATGGGCAAGCAGTGTTTAAAAGAATACAGTTTGTGTGTTGTTCTTTCAGGCATAAGCTAGCCGAGCAGGCGGCTGGGGTGCTGGGGACGCAGCCCCAGCCGCCCCTATTTCAACAAATGGCGCCCGAACGTGTGGACAACTGAATCCACAAAAAGCCTGAGAGAGCTTGGGAAAGAATGGACTGAAGCATGTTTTCTTGGTAGCAGCGATTTCTCGGGTCTTCTCTGCTTGCTAGAAGCAAGCAAGCGCTCTCACTAAGAGAGGCTTCCTGACTCAGCTTCAGCTGCAAAACCCTGCAGCTCTTTTAAGAGGTCCTGCCACAAAACACTTAAACGGTGTTGACGAAAAGTGAACGCATGCTTTTCGGTTTTCAGCCTTAGCAGGAAAAAAGCTGCGCCGTTTAAAAATGCCGGCTTTCTGGGCTGTCCTGCCAGGGCAAACTCTGACTCTTTTACGCACGCGGTTCGTGCGGTTTGCAAGCACAGGCTGCTGAAGCTCGCTTGCTGGCAGGGACCTTGAAACGCCATAGAGTTGTGGCAGTAAACACGGCTACAGCCAGTACCTCAGCCATGAGGCTGGAAAGCTAAGGAATGAGCTGGATCCAGCCATCAAAGCCACGGCTTTAGTCCTACTGATATTGCTTGGTAATTTAAAGGCTCGTGTGGTCAGAAAAAGAGAGATATACAGTAAAGAGAGATTCAAAGACAAAGAAAAATTTTAAATGATTTACAGTGTGTTAAAAATATATGCAAGCTAAAAGTTAAAAGTTCTTAAAAGTAAAAAAAGGAAGAAAGTAATTGTGTGTGGTACTACACACCTTTAATCCCAACACTTGGAAGGCAGAGGGAGATTGACCTCTGTGACTTCAAGGTGTGGTAGCATACACCTTTAATCCCAATGCCTGGGAGGCAGAGACAGGCGCATCTCTGAGAGTTCAAGGACAGCCTGGTCTACAGAGTTATTCCAGGACAAAGATACAGAGGATATAAAATAAAAGTAAAAATAAACGAAATAGAGGTTAAAATAAAGCGTACAAAGATGGAAAATACACAGAGAATTTTGATACTGTATGCTATTATGCCCTCTTTGAATTGTTTGAATGCTGAGGAAGGAGCAACAGCTGCTAAAAGATATTTGTTTATAAATGCTGCTGAACTAATCCAACATAGATATTATCAAAATGCCTTGACTTTGAAATTTGGATCTAAGGACATGATACTTTGGAAAGGAGTTTCTTATTTTGTTTTCACAGAGGATGAAACCCTGTTCATTTCTTCTATTCCGATATGGTATGATACACCACGCCCTCCTGAAAGGTTGCTGTGAACATCCTCAAAAATTTACTTCACTCAACTGCCAACTGAGATGAATCTAGCACACAGGTTATACCATGAACAACCTAATTAACGACGCCCCCATTCAGCAGGAAGCAGTTTGGAGAGAAAAAACTGCGCCCATGTTCCCAAATATTGTTTATAAATGTTCTTTTACATTTAAAGGGAGGTATGATATAGATATGAACAATTTGCATTAGTATAGATTTTGCTTTATTGATAGAGATTTAAGGTCAATTTTGTTATATGTATATGTATTTCTGCTCTTGATTAAAGTATTGTGATTGTGTAGTTTATGTAAAAATGTAATGTATATAGGTTGTTAATGGATAATCAGTAATAGTCAAGCTTGTAGCATGTTAATTAAGATTTTCTAGATGTACATAGATATATTTTAGATAGGCATTCTTCATATTTTTCAAAGATTGTAGAGTGTGGCATTTTAAATGTTTTAGTAGCTTGGGGCTTTTCATGACAATGAGACATGTCTGCTCCTGGCAGCACCAATCTACTTCAAGAGGAAGATGGACATCGAAGAGGATCCTTATGGAGTTTGATAGCCATCTGGGCAAGAAACTGCTCTTGCCTGGACTATTGCATAAACTGGACACAGAGAACCCACAGAGAGAGGACTACTGAACTTGCCTAAAGGTGAGATGATCTTTCGGGGTTCCTGATTCATGAAAGAGTCTGCAAGACATTCTTCAGGACAAGCAGATAGTGACTGCCTTTGAAATTTCCTGCTTTGTGGAAATGTCTGCTGGAAACTATGGGCCTATAGGCCGAAGATGGATGCCCCAATGGTACAGAAGAACTTTGGGTGACTGTACAGGCAGCAAGATGTCTCTGTCATTTCTAGAATTTTAGAAGTTGCTTTTTTCTTGTTTGCTTAGATAATATTGTATCTTTCTGGAGTCTTTGATGGAGTTAAGAATAGTTAGTTATAGTTATACTTTTCCTTAGTTATGATAAAGATTATTGTAATTTTTACTTGATAACCGTTTTGTTATATGTAATTTTGCTATGTTAAAGTTAAAGCCTTTCCTTTTTGTTTAAACAGAAAAAGGGGAAGTGATGTGGGAGTGTCATATGTCAATCGGTTGATTTCATTGGTTAAGTAATAAAGGAACTGCTTGGCCCTCATAGGTTAAAACATAGGTGGGAGGAATAAACAAAATAGCATACTGGGAGAAAGAGGAAGTGAGCTCAGACTCAACAGCTCTGCTCTCTGGGGCACATGCGATGAAGCTCCGACCCAGCATGGACGTAGGCTAGAATCTTCCCGGTAAGCGCACCTTGGGGTGCTTACATACATTATTAGAAATGGGCTAGTCCAGGTGCGAGAGTTAGCCGAGAAGAGGCTAGATATAATGGACAAGCAGTGTTTAAAAGAATACAGTTTGTGTGTTGTTCTTTCGGGCATAAGCTAGCCGAGCAGGCGGCTGGGGTGCTGGGGACGCAGCCCCAGCCGCCCCTATTTCAACACTATTCAAAATAAATAAAATCTCTACATCCAAATATGTTTAGTCATTTTATCCATGAATGACTTTTTAAAATGTTACTTTAGCATGTTCTACTATCCTAGCTTTGCCTAATCCGTCCTAATTACTTCTAATATGCAAAATTTATTGTATATCTCTTTTTTGCCTGTCTGATTATTCTAGACAACTGTAGTTCATCCCATTCTTTAGTTCCCTTTTCTGTGAATTTTCTTGAAGGATTTTTGTACACCCAATCCTCACAATTCTGTATGAGCTCCAAGAAAAGCAAATATATTTTAATGTGTTAGAAAACCAATTAAAAAGTCAGATGCAGCTGTCCCTCTAACCTACAGAAGTCTCTGACTCATTGCTGACTAGTCATTCTCTATGATTTTTTAATCACTGGCATCAAAGGCTCAATGCATCCTAAGAAAAATGTATTCCTTTGTTTCCCAATATCTCCTGTTTTACACATCTCTTGTTTCTCATAATAAAAGAAATTTAAGACCCAGAATTTAGTTTTATTGCATTTTTTCCTTTTTCCTTACCTTGACCTCTCATCTAGGATGACATATAGTATCTCATCTTAATCCTCTTCTTAGTCAGGCATCTAAAACCATCCAATAATGGTATTAGAAAGGGATACTATCATTTCTTTCCTGAAATACTGAGGTCAGAATTCAATTCCAACCCAAGTCACATGTCTCAATACTATTTTCTTGAATATGTTTAACAAACACTGCCATTCTGTGGTGACATTACATTCCTTGTTTTACTGATTCATTCTTCAGATGACCATCTTGTTCTTAAGGACAAAATTCCTATCACATGCACAAATGATGATTATCTATCTGACTTATACGAATGTTTACAGTATGGTCTCAAAGTGTGCCTGCATTCTTTTGTTTTTTGTTTTTTTGTTTTTCGAGACAGGGTTTCTCTGTGGTTTTGGAGCCTGTCCTGGAACTAGCTCTTGTAGACCAGGCTGGTCTCGAACTCACAGAGATTCACCTGCCTCTGCCTCCCAAGTGCTGGGATTAAAGGCGTGCACCACCACCGTCCGGCCGTGCCTGCATTCTTTCCTTCAGCAATACTGTATTTAAAGTGAAGTTTGTGCCTCCATCATTTCTGATTTAATATTCTTTTAAGAATATAATTAATATTCTTATTACATGATCTCCTCAACAGCATGGTCTGTTCTACTTATATTTCCAAAATATGAAATTCCATGTGCTAAATTAAATTTTTTCTTATGTGCGTACACACAATATAACCTCCTATCATGTTCCATCAGCATCTTGTACTCATCTCACAACTACTAATCACTCTGATCACTGGCTCACAGCTGTTGTTGCCATAGCCTACACTTCTTGCAGGAAAGGCTGTGCTTGCCCTCATCTTGCAGCAAGGCCAGCTATGCCTGGATATGACCCAATGTCCATGAAGATTTCCTGACTGTGCTGTAGCCTGAGAATAGCCCTCTTTCAAATTTAAGGCAGAAATGCATATTAAACCCAAATAATTTCTCTTCTTCAGTTTCCCCAAAATATAAACTCACTAAATTTGATCATTTGGAATGAGAACTTGATACTTTGCGATTATCTTTACATGTGCAATGGTGTATTTATGCAAAGTATTAGGAGTTAAACTGCAGTTTTCTTTTTAATAATACTAATGACTCAAAATCTTTATGCTTCAATTCTTATGATTCCACTGATGGTGATGTAGAAAAAGAAATACCATGAACATTTTATAAAGTAGCAGGCATTTTTATCCTCCACTTGACTTCATCGTCAGATATCCATACCTAACTTTATAATTAATTATTGTAGTCATTGGTAAGGTTCTGATAGAAATTATGCTCAAATTATAGTACTGGAAATTTTTATGAAAGGTTACACTGTTAGTAACATTTAGATTAGTTATTAGCATTAAAACAAAGTAACTCTAATCCTTCATAATGTGACTAACTTCATATGAGTGACTGGAAGAAGAAAAGGAAAAACTGGTTTCCGTAGACACTGTATACAGACTGCCTTGGATTTGAGACTATACCTCCACTCTTTCCAGGGAGTCCATTCTGCACCTTTTGGACTTAGTAGTTCTCAATTGTGTTGGATGTTTCTTTAAAACAGTTCCATGTCTTGTTCTGTTTTCTCCTAGCTGACTCTGTATAACAAACCCTAGTCTATATCAAAGCCATCAAAATAGTAAAGGAGAAGCACAAAGATATGTGAGGACAGGGTCTGGGCACTTAGCTTAGTGGTCCTGTAGCTATCTAGTATGCTCAAGTCCCTGAATTCCACCTCTAACTGAAAATAACAGAAGAAAATGAATGACACAAGGTGTGAAATGCTTCCCTGATACTATCTGACTGAGTTCAGCTGCCGGAGTCTCCATCCTGTTAATGGTCAATAGGGCACCTGCACTAACAGTTTAACACTCTGAGGTTATGTTTGGTGACAAAGGAAAGAGAAATGCAGGAGAAATTATGCAACATTTTCAAAGAATTATTTGTATTCGGTGAATGAGTGGGGACCATGCCTTATGGAGACTTACATGAAGAGATTGCAAAGCAGAGGTCACCTGTGAAGCTTGCTGCTGCTGACCTAATGGACTTCACTCCTTCAGTTTTTAAACTCACAATTCTTTAGTGGATGAGAATCTGCCATGGACATGGTTCTAGCAGTTAGCATACATGCAACTCACATGGGTTTCTCTGAAAACAATGACCCTTGTTTTGAAGCGGATATTCAACTTTATAAATGAATTCTCAGGTGATGTCAATGCTCTGGTTGATGGGTTGTGGTAAGGAGCAAGTACATCTATTATTTAAAGTTATAGATTTCTGAGCTCTTTTTGATAAATCTCTTCCATATTTGTTAATATTCCACAGTTAAAGACGTTTTAAAAGAATAATTAACAACTCCAGCATTGCCCCTACCCAGTTAATAGGTTGAAATTAAAAAATGCCCTATGAGTAATTTAAACCTAAGCATCAACGAAATTATTATCAATCTAACTGAGCAACAAAGTATTTATACAATATGATGAAGTACTGCACTACATGAAAATGCAAATAATTTTATCATACCTGAAATTTGCTAGTTATACTTTGATAAACTGGAAATGAAAGATCCATAGGTTGGAGGACAGTAAGGTAAATTCCTGACAATTTGTTTCCAGTGACTGAAGGTGTATTTAGGTCATTGCTTCAGACCTTGGTCGTCTTCATTTATTATAAGCACAGGAAAGAACAGCCTCTGTAATCAATACCTTCTTACATGTCCCTTTCTAGCCATCTCTGGACCCAGGGACTCTGTATCCCAGAGGAGTTCAGTTCCTGCTTTACTCATTAGAGATAACATTAATGGTCCAGGACCTATCTAGGACCAATTTTCTCAGTCTCCTGAGGTGGGAGCTGATAATGGTCACTGATGAATCCTGAATAGACTTATGGGGAATGTGGAAAAGAAGATAACATCAATTTATGCCTACTATTTACCTGTTTATGTAATGGAAAGATTTATGGGTAACTCCAGTTAAGATATTTGTGTAGGCTAAGGGTGGGCTATTTGAAAACTACTGAGGAAATTATAAAGGATTTATGTTTAATAAATGACTGCTTTGATCTTGACTATCAATTTGTGGAGATGGAGTTGTTCTCAGAATTCTTTTGTTGGTCTCTAAATTTCATTGGCATGTATATCATGCCTCCTATTTCATTTCTCATCCAAGTAACATACGTCCCTTTCTTCATTTAAGTTTGACTAATGGACTTTTTATTTTTATCACTCTATTAATGAATTACTTTGGGTTTTATTGATTCTTTTTATACTTTCTTTTCAATTTCAACTGATTACTACTGTATGTGTATGTGGGTGTGTGTTTATGTGTTTATGCTTGAGCATACAATTTCTTTTTCCCTGCTTCCTTTGAGTTTAAGGTATTCTTCTTTTTCTAGGTTCCTAACACAATTAACTTTAGATCTCTGTTCTTTTCCAACATGTGTGTACTCCAGCATAAATTTGTCTTGAAAAACTATGCTTGCTGTTTTCTCAACAATTTTGATAGTCATATTTTTCTCTGCATCAAGTTCAAATCATTTTTATGTCTTGGAAATGTAAGTCTTTTTTATCAGGATTTAGCAAAGAACAATGACAACAAAAGAATGAAACTATTTATATATTGGGGAGTTCGGGGTTGAGCTTTTCATAGATAATACATTGTTTATGCAGAATTCCAGAATCTTGGAAAAGCATTCTAGAACTTCTAAGCTTCAACATCATAGGATTAAAACCTAATCTTTTAAAATATTTTCCAGTAATTAACCCTAGATAGTTTACAACCAACTTTTCAAAAATATATCAATTTTTCCCTCTTACATGGGAATATAATCCAATGTCTCAGAAGCTGCCTGAAAACAAAGGTGGTACCAAAATTCTATAGTGTTGGATTTTCTTCTCCAAATATTTGTTTATGGTAAAGTTTCCTTTAAGAATTAGGCAAATAAAGACTAACAGCAAATGGTAATAACAATTAGTCATAATAATAATTATCATAATTAAAGCCACCTAGAGATCTCTATTTTCTTTCACAAAATATACTGTATTATATATACATAAATCATATATATTACAATATACTGACTATACTACTTTTGATCATGAGAAATATTACAATGTCTATGTAACAGGAAGTAAGGTGACAGACACAGACAATGTGAGATATGTTTAGGCTGCTCTCTAAGCCTCATTTGAATATTTGCCTGAGACTCCCTGTATAAGTATTCAAAGTACAGGCATGTATTTGGTTGTCTAGATGGCTGAGGAGCACCCCACAGGGAGGGCAGTAGTTAGGTTATGAAAATCTTAGAGGGAGTGAGTGTTCAAATCTCTTGTAGGATAGAGACGGAGAGCACCCAGCTTTCGTCACACTGCATGGCACAGCATATCATTTAAAATGGTGAGCTGCTAATCTCTGGCATTTTCCATTTTACACTGTCAGGCTGTTACTGAGTTGAGGCAGCTGAAGCTGTAAGTCTTTATTAAAGAAGAAACAGAGCTAGAGCTCTCTAAAATGCCCTGTAAACATATATGAAACTGTCAAGGAAGCAGTTTACTTTCGCTTATTGTTTGAGGGTGTAGGTCCACCATGTGAGTAAGGCATGACAGCAGGAATATCAACTGGTCACATTATATCCACAGGCAGGAAACACAGTGATGAAAACTGATATTCCATCATCTAGTAATGTCTGTATGAAACCTATATTTTCGAAACTGTAAAAACAAATAAAGGACAAAAAAGACTTGAGAAATATTTTGATATACCTTTATCCTAGACTGTAAGGTTAAATTTCATCAAGATGTTATCTCTTTGATCCTCAATGAAATTACAACTAGAATTCCATCAAGAACTGTTTGTCCAACTGATTGTGTTCTTATAAAATTTTTATGTAAAAGAATGAAAAATTTATTTTTTCATGTTGTGGCTATTCATTTTTATTGAAAATAATTTTTTTCATGCATTGAATTCTGATTATGATTTCCCCTCCATCTCCTTCCAGATCCTCCTCATACATTCAACTCCATAACTTCGTTCCCTTTTTTTAGAATACAAATAGTAAAAAGAAAGCCAAAGAAAAAGGACAATGAACACATACACACACACACACACACACACCATAAAAACACAAAATCAGAAACCATAATATATATGCAAAAGACCAAAAAGTTAAAAACAGCCCATACAAAGCATTAGTAGACAAAATAAAATCTCCAAAAAACCCCCAATCATTTGGTTTCAGCTATTTTGACCACTGCTGGGCATCGGGCCTATGGTTTGTTACTCAGTGAGAGTAACAATTCAATTGGTAAAATGAATCTTTCTTTTGGGAATGGTCATTTGGTAATAACTTCTGTGTTAGCAATGTGAGATCTTGTCCACTTCCCCTTCTCAGCACTGGGTCTCCAGTCTGGACCTATACAGACCCTGAGCATGCAGCCACAGGCTCTAGGGGTTCATATATGTATTGGTCCTGTTGTATCTGGAAGACATTGCTTCCTTTGTATCCTCTGTCCCCACACACTCTTACAATCTTTCCTGTTCTTCTTCCACAAATTTCCCTGAGTCAGGAGGAGAGGGGTTTGATGGAAACATCTCATTTAGGACTTGGTGTTCTAAAGTCTCAACCTCTATACACTGTTCAGTTGTGCACCTCTATTTGCTATTTTTTTCCATTGACTACAGGAAGAAAGTTCTCTATGATAGCCGATCTACAGATATAACACGATGTTAAGTGCTATTATATTGCTCACTTTCTTTATCAGAAAAATGCTATTTGATTTTCCTGTAGGTCTATGAGTTAGTTAGCCCTAGGTTCTTGATCACCTGAGAAGTATCAGATATGGAATCCATCTCATGAAGCAGACCTTAAAGTCAATTATATAATGGTTTATTACTCCCTCAAGTTTTGTGCCACTATTTCACCAGTGTATCATGTAGGCAAGTCACCATCATAGACCAAAGATTTAGAGGTGAAAGGGTGTTTACTTTTCTCCTCTAGTAGTATGCAATACAGTCTCACAGAATGCCTGCATTCTTTGCTTCAGCAATACTGTACTTCAAATTGAAGTTTGTGCCTCCATCATTTCTGTTCTGATGTTCTTTTTACACATTATATTCTCTCTTCTGTGGCATGCCTTGTCCTACTTGTGTTTTCAAAATATGAACTACCATAAGCTAAATTAAATATTCCTTATGTCACTACACACAATAGGACTCATCTAACAGGTACCAAGGAGTGGTCCAGAACACTGGCTCACAGCTATTGTTGCCATAGTCTACACTTCTTGCAGGAAAGGCTGTGCTTGCCCTCATCCTGCAGCAAGGCCAGCCATGCCTGGATATGACCCAATGTCCATGAAGATTTCCTGACTGTGCTGTAGCCTGAGAATAGTCCTCTCTCAAATTTAAGGCAGAAATGCATATTAAACCCAAGCAATTTCTTTTCTTCAGTTTCCACAGAATATATACTCATTTAACTTGATCATTTAGAATGAAGACTTGATGCTTTGTGATTAGGATTACAGATGTAATGATCTATTTATGGAAAGTATTAGTGGTGATAAACTGCAGTTTTCTTTTTAATAAAAATAATGATTCAAAATCCTTATGCTTCAATTTATAATATTTCACTGATAGTAATACAGGAAAAGAAATACCTTCATAATTTGAATAACTTCATATGAAGTAACTTCATGGTAGAAGAAACAGAGAAACTGGTCTCCTTAGAAACTGTATCCAGAATGTTTTGGATTTGGGACTGTATCTCTCCTGTTCTCAGGGTCAGTGATCTATATATTTTGGACTTATCAATCCCCAATTGTGTACACTGTATCTTCAAAACAATTCCTTGTCCTGTTCAGTTTTCTTCTATATATCTCTGTCTAATAAACCCCAGTCTATATCAAAGCTGGAAGAGAAGTCAAGCAGATGCATAAAGACATGTGGGGAAGGACTTGCACATTCAGCTCACTGATACTGTAGTTTTCTAGCATCCTCAAATCCCCGAGTTCCACCTCCAACTGAAAAAAAATAGAAGAAAATGAATGACACACAGAAATGTGGGAAAACCTTCCATTGCACTATCTGACTGAGTCCAGCTGCTGGTGTCTCCATTCTTCTGATGGTGGTCATAAGTGCAGCTGCACTAACAATTTAACACTTTGATGTCATGTTTGTTTACGAAGGAAAGAGCAATAGAGATGAAATTGTGCAGTTAACATACATGCAACTCATCTGAGATTTTCTGGAAACACCAATTCTGCTTTTGAAACTGATACTCAACTTTATTGATGAACACTCAGGTGATGTCAATATTCTTGTCAATGGGTTGGAGTGAGGAGCATGTTCTTTTGATTGGAGAGCTGTTAAAAGTTTACTAATTTTACATAACTAAAAACCTTGCTAAAAGAAGGCTTAAGAACTCCAACATTTTCCCTAACTTAAAGAGTTGTTATTAGGTTGAAATGGAAAACGGTAAGTAATTGTGATCAACACTGTCATTGCCAAAATGATCATCAGTGAAACTGTGGGACTACTTATTTCTACTCTATGGTAAAGGTTGCAATGGAAATAGCAAAGAATGTTATCATACCCAAAAATTGCCAGTCATACTATCATAAAACTGAAAAATGCAAGAGCATAGGTTGGAAGAATAATGTACCTCCTGATATTTTTTCGAGGATTAGTAAATGTGTATTAAATTCTGTGCTTCAGACTCTGGTCACCTTTACTCATTAAAAGCCCAAGAAAGGGTGGCCTCTGTACTCAACTCCTCCTTACATGTCCCCTTCTAGCCATTTCTGGACAAAGGGTCATTGTATCCCAGAGGTGTCCAGATTCTATGCAATTACTCGGGACCTTTTTTTTTTTAAAGGACAAATACTCAGTATCCTGAGGTGTGGGCTGAATATTCTTAGGGGAAGGTGTGGAAGTGAAGAAAAAGTCAGATAGATGAATGCTTATATTTTGCTTGTTTATGGAATGGTCAGGATTTATGTATAATCTGGCTTTGACTTTTGAGTAGGCTAAGAGTGGGCTCTTTGTAAACCACTGAATAACTTATAAATGTGGTGTGTTTAAAGAAATTGGATTTTTTATCTATATTATCAATTTGTTTTGATTCAGTTGTTCACAACATTTTTTCATTACTCTCGAAATTATCTTCTTATGGATAGCATGCTTCCTCTTTCATTTCTCAACCTTGTGACTTCTACCCCCTACTTCACTTTATAGTTTGGGTAATGGATTTTTTAGTATTGTATTTAAAGGACCAACTTTTGGCTTCGTTGTCTTATTCTGTTTTTTGTTTTAAATTTCAACTATTTCCTAATCTATATATTTTTATGTGCTTGTGGTTTCTTTTTCTATGCTTCTTTTGAGTTTAGGTCAGTCTTCTTTTCTTAGCTAATACAATTAAGCTTACAACTTTTTTCCTTTCCAATGTTTTATTCTGTGGCATAAATTTCTACTAATTTTTATTTATTTATTTATTATTGAAAAAAAATTTCCGCCTCCTCCCAGCCTCCCATTTCTATCCTCTTCCTCCCACTCCTCTCCCCCTCCCCCCACTCCTCTCCCCCTCCTTCTCCAGTCCGAAGAGCAGTCAGGATTCCCTGCCCTGTGGAAAGTCCAAGGTCCTCCCCCCTCCAATGGTGCTGGCACAACTGAATGTCAACCTGTAGAAGAATGAAAATAGATCCATATCTATCACCATGCACAAAACTCAAGTCCAAATGGATCAAAGACCTCAATATCAATCTGAACACACTGAACCTGATAGAAGAGAAAGTGGGAAGTACCCTACAACAGATGAGCACAGGAGATCGCTTCCTATGTATAACCCCAGCAGCACAGACATTAAGGGCAACATTGAATAAACAGGACCTACTGAAATTGAGAAGCTTCTGTAAAGCAAAGGACACTGTCACTAAGACAAAAACGCAACCTACTGACTGGGAGAAGATCTTCACCAACCCTGCAACAGACAAAGGTCTGATCTCCAAAATATATAAAAAACTCAAGAAACTAGACTTTAAAATGCTAATTAACCCAATTAAAAATTGGGGCATTGAACTGAACAGAGAATTCTTAACAGAAGAAGTTCAAATGGCCAAAAGACACTTAAGGTCATGCTCAACCTCCTTGGCGATCAGGGAAATGCAAATCAAAACAACTTTGAGATTTCTACTAATTTTTAAGTTTTTTGTTTCCCCCAAATTTCAGTATTTGTCTTTTTTTGTATCAAGTCCAAAGCATATTTTAGTCTTTGAAAATTAACTCTTTTATCATGGTGTAGCAAAGAAGAACAAGAAAAAGAAATAAACTACATTTTAAGAATGTGTGATTAAGCTATTCACAGGCACCTTAATAGTTCATGCAGAATTCCAGACAATCTGAAAAATGGTTCTAGAACTACTAAGCTAGTACCATAACTGCATATACGCTTAAAAGTCCATATTAAAATATTGCCCAGTTGGTAAACAGTTCATTATTAACTTGTCAAAAGATATTGCTTTTCCTTCACGTGAGACTTATGTTCCAGTGACACAGACAATACCCAAAAAGAATGGCAGTGCTGAAATTCCACATTGTGGGGTTTCTTCCACAAATGATTGTATAAGGTAACATTTCTCTTACAAATTAGGCACAATAAAGACTCATGGTAATTAATAACAGCAGTTCATTATAATAATTGACCATAATTAAAGCCATTTGAAGGATCATATTTCTCTCTCTTAAAAACATTTCACCCCTACATTCTAGTTGCTTTACCACTTTAAAAGTGAAAGAACTTTTGAAGACTACAAAAGAGAAACCTGGACACTAACCCAGCAACAAACCCCATACCTACAGTCTGTCCTGCCTGCAAGAAGTTCTGGTGCAATGGTGGTGCAAAACTTGTTAGAGTGGCCAACCCCTGTTTGATTTAACTTCAGACCCACCAGAGTGAGCCCATGCCCTGCATGGCCAGGAACCAGGGATTGGATAGGCTGGGGATTTAGGTAGAACCAAATTGGCAAAAAAAAAAAAATCAGTGAAATGATCTCTAATACTAATCTGCTGTTCTTATAGTTTTGTGCCGTGTGCAGTTGTCATCATAGAGACTTTCTCCAGCGGCAGATGGGAATGAGTGAAGAGACCCAGTAAGAAACTATGCAAAGAGAGAATCTAAATTGGAAGTCTCCATCAGGTCTCTCTCCTTCAAGATTAGGAAGCCCAAGGGAGGAGGTCCAGGAAAGACTGTATGAGTCAGAGGGAATGTAGGACACAAAGAGAACATTGACCACCACATAAATTAATTATTGCTAATATGGGCTCATGGAGACTGAAACTGCAAGCATGGGAGATGCATAAGTATGTACCATGTCCTCTGCATATATGTTAGGACTATTATTTTTCTGTTGTGTGATTCCTAACATTAGGTATGGTGTGTTTATGACTCTTTTGATTAGTTTTGAGACTCCTTTTTTCCTACTGTGTTGCCATGTCCAGCTTCCATATAGGACTTTCACCTGTATCTTTTGTTTGTCGTGTTTGGATTATCATCTCCTGGAGGCCTGTCCTTTTCTGAAGAAGAAACTGAGGGTAGTGGGTCTGAGGGAGTAGGGATATGGGAAGAGCTAGGAGGAGTGGAGCAGGAGAAAACTGTGGTCCGGACATATTGTATGAGAGAAGAATCTCTTTTCAATAAAAATAATGCAAGGAAAAGAAACCTGGTAATAGAATGGCTTTTCCCTAATGATTTTTTTAGGATCACACATGAAAGACATAGGATGGTATTACTGAGTTATTAAAGTCATCTTCTTGAACAACTTTGTAAAATTCCTGCTGGTAAATGAAAATACTACATAGTTTGTTCTTATATGTTGGCTCAATTGTAGGGATATATTTTGTGATATTAATATAAATATATTAACAAGATAAATTTAAATCCTACTATTGCCACTATAAGGAGATTTTCTTCTTGCAAAGGACTCTTATCAGGGCCTCTTTCATATCTCTGTTCCTTAGGCTGTAGATGAAGGGATTCAGCATGGGAGTCACCACTGTGTACATCATGGCCATGGTTGTCTCCTTCACACTGGAGTTATTAGCTGATGGACATAGGTAGAGACCAATAATTGTCCCGTAGAACAGTGAGACCACGGACAGGTGGGAGCCACAGGTGGAGAAGACCTTGTAGAAAACATGAGCAGAAGAAACTTTTAGAATGGAGGAGACAATTTGTGCATAGGAAACAACAATAAATAAAAATGGGATGACAATAACGAGCCCTCCCAAGATAAATATCATTAGTTCATTAATATAAATGTCAGAGCAGGCCAACTTGAGCACAGCAGATATGTCACAGAAAAACTGGGGGACCACATTGTCCTCACAGAATGACAATCTAGCAAGAAGTAGGGTGTGTAACATGGAATACAGCATGGTAAGGACCCAGGACAGTGCTACCAGAGTTACACAGAGCTTGGTGTTCATTATACTGGTGTACCGAAGGGGGTAACAGATGGCCACATAGCGGTCATAGGCCATGACCACAAGAAGGAAGCTCTCCATGTCTCCAAAAACCATTAAAAAGTACATTTGTGTCAGACAACCTGCGTAAGAGATGGATAGGTCCTGGCTTTCCATGTTTTGTAGCAATTTGGGCATTGTGACAGAGGAGAAGCAGAGGTCAGAGAAGGACAAGTTGCTGAGAAACAAGTACATGGGTGTGTGCAGATGGGAGTCCAGGTGAATGAGGATAATGATGATGAGGTTTCCTAGGACAGTGGTGAGGTACATGGCCAGAAACAGGATATAGAATGGGTGCTGATATTCTGAGGGGATGAGCAGGCCTTGGAGGAAGAACTGGGAGATGACAGTTTGGTTGTTCATTGTCATCATTCTTCATCTCCAATATCCGAATGAGACATATCAGGATCCCTTAAAATTCAAAGTAAAAATAAACATATATTTAGGCTATATATTCTACCACAATGGCTATGACAGTCATAATAGTGTCTATAATCTCAAACTCCAAATGTCTAAAATAATTAAACCATCAATGATTTTTCTCAACTTTTTTAAACATGTTTCTGTCTCCCAACCTTTCCTAGACAACTGATGCTATTTCTACTGAGATACAAACTAGGTTAATGATTCTCTCTTCTGCTGCCTGCTCAGCTCTAGTTTGTTCATTGGTGACTGGCTTTATATTATTCTGTATATTGTTATTCTTGAACAGTATATAAGTTTTAAGAAAAATGCACATACTCTTAAAGGTTTGATTACCATTACAAACACAGACATTCATGTCCCTGTAACATATAGATTTCTGCTCCAGGGTTCACTAATCATCTTCCCTTCATTGGATATATGATAGGTATCTGAAGCTCAAAATCCCCAAGTGAAATTTTTGTCTTCCCTCTGTTGTCTCTCAAAGAATTCCTCAATCTCCTATCACCCAATGTCCCATAGAATTGCAAGGGATGTTAAGCCTTGAGACAGAACTCTATGAATTTTGATCCATTCATTTTTTTTTCCTTACCTTGAACATCTTTCATACATTATACAGAGTCTCCCCTTTATTCTCCTCCTATTTCATTAATTCTTTTCTATTAGATTATATCTATATATGAGGATCACATCTTTACTGGAATACAAAATCTGACTCAGTTCACGTCTATGTTCTCATGTCTCCTTACCCTTCTTTTCTCCCTTAACCTACTTTGTGGTATTCCAAGAGAGGAGTTCCATCATCTGTTGCCTGATTTATTCTTCATATTATCACTGTTTCTGTGAGGATAACGACACAGATCCTATCATGTACACACATGCTACTTAATTGTCTCACAATGGCCAATGGTATATCCCTATAAGGTCTCACAGTGACACTTGCTGTTCTCTCTCCATCAATGTTGGGGTTAAAACTCTTCACCTCCCTCATTTCAGAGTTTTCCCTTTACTTCCCTATCACTTCCTCCCCATTGCTTCTCTTTCACATGCCTCATCCTCACTCAAACTTAAGGGATATTACTTATCACATACATAGCTAAATTTAATGTATCTCTCCATATGGAAAACCTTCAGCCATGTTCCACAGTATCCTATATGTGTCCCATGTACTTTACACTTTTATCAATGTTTTAAGAAAACTCACCATCAATTGTAAACTATATGAATGAAAGTTATCATATGCCCTCTTTCTGTTTGAATATTTATAATCATTATTAGTCTCCAACTAAGACTAGTACCTGTCATGATGCATGAATTTGGCCAGTGAAGTTTTGTTACCTGCTGCTCAAACTAACTAATGCAAATTTCTTCAGGTTCAACTGTCGAAAAATCCCCATTTAAACAGGAAAACTTGACCAATTAACACTAATTTTTACATTTCATAATGAGTGTCAAAGATCTAATATTGCATTTCTGCAGGGATAGGGTTAGTCATTTGTACTACTCCTCAGTAATACTGATGACTCTAAATCATATCCATAAGCTTTAATCCACAAAATGCCATTATACTGATGCAAAAGACAGGATAAGACTCTTTATGAACAATATAAAATAAGAAGAAACAATTTAGTTTGAAATCTTCACTTTAGTTATCCCACAGATGTCTATATTATGTGTATTGGCTAATTTATGCATCAAGTAGTTGAAGCTTGATATCAGTAATGTACAAATACTGTTTGCTATGAAGGTATTATTTATTTTTTTCAAGACACATTTTTTCAGTGTAATTATGCAGATATTCTATAAATGTCATTTAATGTGTAGACATTGAGTAATATAACTAACATTTTATGACATGCAATCACATGAAAGAATTAGAGAAAATGGACAGATCACAAAAGAAAAATTTTGCATTTTTTGCCAAAGATAACTCTGTAATCTACACTTTTTTCATTGATTCCAATATTCTTGAAAGTTCATCGAATGTTATCCTTATCAATCTCTCACACTAGGCACTCTGTATCTTAAGTTACATTCATGGATGCCCATGCCACATATCAATTTTTTATTCTGTACAAAACTGGTGAATGAATTTATCACATGACTCAAAGCTGACAACATAGTAAAAGCACTAAAAGATTTAACTCACTTTCTCTGATATGTACACCAATGTTCAGCTGATTGTATCTTCTCAGACTAAAAGTGTTCAAAGCATCTGATTTGAGAATTTTGTATGTAGACATAGAGGCTAGCATTACAGAGGGAAAGCCATAGAGGAAAAAGAAATCATGCACCATTTCAAAATATACTCTCCTACTGTATCCGGGATTGGCCTCAAACCTACAGCACCCCTGCTTTTACTTTCTAAGCACTGGCATTATAGGCATGTGCCACCATGCCCAGTTTCTCCTTCTCCTCTAAATGAACAGTATCTTTGTGTTAGGTAGGCATATATGAAAAGATCAGAAGCCAGAGAAATCATCATGAACTGTTATCACTGATGAACCAATGTACTTTATACTGTCTTTAGATATTCAGCCCACCAATCTCAAATTAAAAATACATCTCAAATTAAAAACACATATTTGTGACATGTTTCCCACAATTGGTACAACTTCATCTTGTATTCTGTAGAGGCAGTGAGTTTAAATGGGTAGCTCTTGTACTTTTATATGAACAGCTACATGATATTAATGTCTTCTTTGATGTACTTCACTTTGGAGCAGTCACAGATGTTACCACTAAAATACAGATTTGTCAACCTGTACAGACAAAATTAATCTTCATCTTTGGTAGAACCCACAGGGCAAAGCATAGTAAAGACCCATTCAGCACTACAGCGGTGAACTCCATCTCACAGCATTGCTCTCATGTGAAATGGCGTGACACTGAGAGAAAATTACCTAATGAGTAATTGTAATGAACCCATCCATATGAACTTAGTTATCTAATGATGGTGAAACAAACACTTTTCCAGTGTGGTGAAGACTTAGGAGACAGAGAAAAGAAGAATGATATTATACCTGGAATACCGTCCTGCATCACACTGGAATTTCATGTGGCTTGTCATCAAGATTTGAGCTATTTTCCTGAGTGTAACCAACTCTGCTGAAGCTGATTTAAAAGTCTGGTTCAAGATCATTCGCACCTTTATTTTATTTGCAGGCAATATTTACTATTGGTCCCTGAACTCATCTATCTGTTCCATCCCTACGCTCATCCCTCTGTGGCCATGCCCAGGCTTTAGGGACTCTGCATCCCATAGGAATCCAGATCCTGTATAACTCATTAAAGACATAGTAAATACCTAGTACCTTTCTAGGACAAATTTACCCTAGGGATCTCTAGGGAGACCAATTATTATCATCTATCACTCATTCCAAAACTTAGAAGAAGTTAAAATTATACAACAGCAATAAAAAAATCACCTAAACAAATAGCAGCAACAAGAAAGCCCCAAAAGCTTAGAGTGATGTAAACTTCTTGCCTCTTAAGGAAATGTACAGTGGTTTTGCTTGACTGGAGCTCACTTTCTTAGGGGGAAAAGTGAAGAAGGGTGACTTGAAAATCACTTCAAATCATCAGGCCTTGATCTGGTTGATAACGATTTAAAGAATCTAACTTAACAAAATTTACACAAGAAACTATCTGTAGTTTTTTTTTTTATGGGTGTGGTTGGTTGTAAGCCTCGCCTTTAATGGCTGAGACTTCTCTCCAGCCTACCTAACAGTAGCTTTTAAGCTGAGAGAGAAAGTAGAAAACCACACACATGAGAAGGCTCTCTAGGACAACATCCAAACAGATATACAACCTTATGAAAAATTTTAAACTTTATCAACCAACTTTCTATGTGTACCAATATGTGGAAAGTCAGAAATATTGCAAGCAGGTGGCATGTTTAATGATTCCTTAAGTCAATAGAGAAGCAATTCACGTTCCTATGCATGTTCACTTATTTTGTCTTCTTATCTCTCTATGAAAACCTTAATTGTACCTGCTATGACCAGTGCCCTGTCCCCTCTCTTTATGTGTGAGATTACTTTTTATTTTCATGTTCTATGAGTTCAACTATTGAGCATGAGTCTATAGGTGATATTAATAATTCATTTCTTCATGATAATTTCTGAATGAACTGACAGTCATCAGTTGGATGAAGTTCCATCTGTGATAATGAAACATAAAGATTGAATCCCAGAGCTTACCAAAGCAAGCTGAACTGGGACTTATGGAGCATGTGATCAAACCAGACTCTCTGAACGTGTCAGACAAGGAGGGCTGACTGAGAAGCCAAGGACAATGGCACTGGGTTTTGATCCTACTGCGTGTACTGGCTTTGTGGGAGCCTAATCTGTTTGGATGTTCACCTTCCTAGACCTGGATGGAGCGGGGAGGACCTTGGACTTCCCACAGCGCAGGGAACCCTGACTGCTCTTTGGACTGGAGAGGGAGGGGGAGGGGGAGGGGAGGAGGGGGAGGGAAATGGGAGGAGGGGAGAAGGTGAAAATTTAAAAAAAAATTGAATACCAGGGAATCCTGATCCTTAGAGGTTTAACCTTTACTGCAGTCTTAAGAGATGATTAATGATTGTTTTTGAATGTGGAAATAGAAATTGAGATCTAAGGATGTATCCAGAGTTTTAGACACTGTTCTGCAAGTTCTGGTTGTATAGAAAAACCACATTTTACTTTCTAACTAATTGGTTTCAATTACTGCAAGAATTATGATTCATCTACTTTCTGTGTTTTGGTTGACCCAAGAAGCAAAAGAGTTTGTATGGTAGGCTCCAATACCAGTTCAATCTTCCCTAAGTACTGTGATGTTCATTTACATAAATATAACTAAACAGCCTTAGCAATTTTAGTGTCATTCAAAGCAATTTATGATGCATTTTAGAACCCATAATCCCCCAGAGATGTCCTGTGCCAATTCACACTTACATTCACCTCTAACCAACCATGTGCAATTCAAGTTTACTTTATGTTTGAACAGATTTTGTATTCTTCATATTTTATGTGAATATAACTCTTCATTGCTAACTTCTATTAACATGTTTTCTAGGTATGTTTGTGTAGTTCTATGTGCCAATAGCTGATTTTTTATTGCCAAATAATATGTCATTTCATAAATATGCATTGGCTATTCATTTAATCATTGCTTGATTTATTTTTCCACTGAGGGATAATTATTAGTACAACTTCTGTGAATGTTGATGTACAGTCATTTATTTGAAATAATTATTGTAGGTTATGTGTCTAGTCACATGATAATTCTACACTAAAACGTTATTTCCCCTTTAAAATATTAATATATTATAAATTAAATCTTGTCATATTTAAAATATCCTGCAAAGTAGTTGGTTTCCTTATGGCATTTTCATTATGGTTAATTTTGTTCATCATCTGCTCAAAATGTGTTTCCTACCAAATTTAACTATCCCCATCTCTCTTCCACATTCATATTACATGTATTTGGTTGTCTTTCTACTTCTCTCTCTTAAGGCCTCAATTTCCCCCTTATCACAAGAAATGTTTTTTAGTGTTCTGCCCTCTATATATAGCCCTATATAAGTACAGACATATAACAAATATTAATGGTGCTGCAGAGATGTCTCATTGCTTAAGAGTATTTCCTGCTCCTGCAGAGGACAGATTCCTTTCGTAGCACCAATGGAGCATTTCACAACTGTTTGCAATTGCAATTCCAGGAGATCCATACCCGTTTCTGGTCTCTGTGTGCACTAGGTATGCATGTGTTGCACTATTTACATACTGATAGGCAAAACACTTATACACATAAAATTAGAAAGAATATTTCTTTCAAATTAGTTATTTTAATTATGCTGGTTTAGTAAAATGGTGGTTAGAGGTTATTCTCTGACATTCATGACTTTACTTACGCCAGGTAGTTTGCCCCACAGATAATTCCTGCACTTTAATTAAGTCATTTTTTTAAATTCACCAGCTATAGGCATTTAAGATTATTCAATTTCCTCATTATGGTAAACAGATCATGATTAAACATGGATATGCAAGTATCCCTAGACAGGTTGTGAGTACAGAGAACACATACTTAAGAGTTCTAGAGATTATGGTAATTCTGTTTTGGATTTTAGTAAGGAACACACATACTCATCTAAATATCAACTTCAACCGCTTACATTTTGATCAATAGTGAAAAGAGCTCCTTGACATTGTTTGGTGACTTTTCTTTTCCTTTTTTTCTTTTTTATTGAAAGAAAAAAAAAAGAAATTTCCGCCTCCTCCCAGCCTCCCATTTCCCTCCCCCTCCTCCTCTCCCCACTCCTCTCCCCCTCCCTCTCCAGTCCGAAGAGCAGTCAGGGTTCCCTGCCCTGTGGAAAGTCCAAGGTCCTCCCCCCTCCATCCAGGTCTAGGAAGGTGAACATCCAAACTGGCTAGGCTCCTACAAAGCCAGAACATGAAGTAGGATCAAAACCCAGTGCCATTGTCTTTGGCTTCTCATCAGCCCTCATAGTCCACCATGTTCAAAGAGTCCGGTTTTATCCCTTGCTTTTTCAGTCACAGTCCAGCTGGCCTTGGTGAGCTCCCAATAGATCAGCCCCACTGTCTCCGTGGGTGGGTGCACCCCTTGTGGTCCTGACTTCTTTGCTCATGTTCTCCCTCCTTCTGCTCCTCATTGGGACATTGGGAGCTCAGTCCGGTGCTCCAGTGTGGGTCTCTGTCTCTATCTCCATCCGTCGCCAGATGAAGGTTCTATGGTGATATGCAAGATATTCATCAGTATGGCTATAGGATAGGGTCATTTCAGGTTCCCTATCCTCAGCTGCCCCAGGAACTAACTGGGGACATCATTCTGGGCATCTGGGAGCCGCTCTAGGTTCAAGTCTCTTGCCAACCCTAAGATGGCTCCCTTAATTAAGTTATGTGATTTCCTGCTCCTCTATCCAACCTTGTTTTTATCCCCAATCATCCCGTTTCCCCAAGTTCTCCCCATTCTCCTCTTCTTACATTTCTCTCCCCATCTCCCCTTACCCCCGTCCGACCCCATCCCCAAGTTCCCAATTTTTTGCCCGGCAATCTTGTCTACTTCCCATATCCAGGATAATAACTATATGTTTTTCTTTGGGTTCACCTTCTTATTTAGCTTCTTTAGGATCACAGAATATAGACTCAATGACCATTATTTGTGGCTAGAAACCAATTATGAGTGAGTACATCCCATGTTCCTTTTTTTGGGTCTGGGATACCTCACTCAGGATAGTGTTTTCTATTTCCATCCATTTGCATGCAAAATTCAAGAAGTCATTGTTTTGTACCGCTGAGTAGTACTCTAATGTGTATATATTCCACACTTTCTTCATCCATTCTTCTATTGAAGGACATCTAGGTTGTTTCCAGGTTCTGACTATTACAAATAATGCTGCTATGAACATAGTTGAACAAATGCTTTTGTCATATGATAGGGTATCTCTTGGGTATATTCCCAAGAGTGGTATTGCTGGGTCCAGGGGTAGGTTGATCCCGAATTTCCTGAGAAACCGCCACACTGATTTCCAAAGTGGTTGCACAAGTTTGCATTCCCACCAGCAATGGATGAGGGTACCCCTTCTTCCTCAACCTCTCCAGCAAAGGCTATCATTGGTGTTTTTGATTTTAGCCATTGTGACAGGTGTAAGATGATATCTCAAAGTTGTTTTGATTTGCATTTCCCTGATCGCCAAGGAGGTAGAGCATGATCTTAAGTGTCTTTTGGCCATTTCACTTCTTCTGTTGAGAATTCTCTGTTCAGTTTTGTGCCCCATTTTTTTAATTTGGTTAATTAGCAATTTAAAGTCTAGTTTATTGAGTTCTTTATATATTTTGGAGATCAGACCTTTGTCTGTTGCAGGGTTGGTGACGATCTTCTCCCAGTCAGTAGGTTGCGTTTTTGTCTTAGTGACAGTGTCCTTTGCTTTACAGAAGCTTCTCAGTTTCAGGAGGTCCCATTTATTCAACGTTGCCCTTAATGTCTGTGCTGCTGGGGTTATACATAGGAAGCGATCTCCTGTGCCCATCTGTTGTAGGGTACCTCCCACTTTCTCTTCTATTAGGTTCAGTGTGTTCAGATTGATATTGAGGTCTTTGATCCATTTTGACTTGAGTTTTGTGCATGGTGATAGATATGGGTCTATTTTCATTCTTCTACAGGTTGACATCAGTTGTGCCAGCACCATTTGTTGAAGATGCTTTCTTTCTTCCATTGTATGCTTTTAGCTCCTTTATCAAAAATGAGGTGTTCATAGGTTTGTGGGCTAAAATCCGGGTCTTCTATATGATTCCATTGGTCGACTTCTCTGTTTTTATGCCAATACCACACTGTTTTCATTAATGTAGCTCTGTAATAGAGTTTGAAGTCAGGGATGGTAATGCCTCCAGAAGTTCCTTTATTGTATAAGATTGTTTTGGCTATCCTGGGTTTTTTGTTTTTTTTTTTCATATAAAGTTGATTATTGTCCTCTCAAGATCTGTGAAGAATTTTGATGGGACCTTGATAGGGATTGCATTGAATCTATAAATTGCCTTTGGTAGAATTGCCATTTTTACTATGTTGATCCTCCCAATCCAAGAGCAAGGGAGATCCTTTCATTTTCTGGTATCCTCTTCAATTTCTTTCTTCAATGCCTTAAAGTTCTTGTCAAAAAGATCTTTCACTTCCTTGGTTAGAGTTACCCCAAGATATTTTATGCTGTTTGTGGCTATCGTGAAAGGTGATGCTTCTCTGATTTCCCTCTCTGCTTCCATAACCTTTGTGTATAGGAGGGCGACTGATTTTTTGGAGTTGAGCTTGTATCCTGCCACATTACTAAAGGTGTTTATCAGCTGTAGGAGTTCTTTGATGGGGTTTTTGGGGTCGCTTATGTACACTATCATATCATCTGCAAATAACGAAAGTTTAACTTCTTCCTTTCCAATTCGAAACCCCTTGATCCCCTTATGTTGTCTTATTGCTATTGCTAAAACTTCAAGCACTATATTGAAGAGGTATGGAGAGAGTGGACAGCCTTGTCGTGTTCCTGATTTTAGTGGGATGGCTTTGAGTTTCTCTCTATTTAATTTGATGTTAGCTGTCGGTTTGCTGTAAATAGCTTTTATTATATTTAGGTATGACCCTTGTATCCCTAATCTCTCCAAGACTTTTATCATAAAGGGACGTTGAATTTTGTCGAATGCTTTTTCAGCATCTAATGAAATGATCATATGGTTTTTTCTTTCAGTTTATTTATATGATGGATTACATTGATAGATTTTCGTATGTTGAACCAGCCCTGCATCTCTGGGATGAAGCCTACTTGATCATAATGGATAATTTTTCTAATGTGTTCTTGGATTCGGTTTGCCAGTATTTTGTTGAGGATTTTTGCGTCTATGTTCATGAGTGAGATAGGCCTGTAATTCTCTTTCTTGGTGGAGTCTTTGTGTCGTTTTGGTATCAGAGTAACTGTAGCTTCATAAAAGGAATTTGGCAATGACTCTTCTGTTTCTATATTGTGAAATACATTAAGGAGTATAGGTATTATGTCTTCTTGGAAGTTCTGGTAGAATTCCACATTGAAACCATCTGGTCCTGGGCTTTTTTTGGAAGGGAGATTTTTGATGACAGTTTCTAATTCTTCGCGACTAACAGGTCTATTTTGATCGTTCACCTGGTCTTGGTTTAGCTTTGGTGTATGGTACTTATCTAAAACAGTGTCCATTTCTTTTACATTTTCCAGTTTTGTGGCATATAGGCTTTTGTAGTAAGATCTAATGATTCTCTGAATTTCCTCTGTGTCTGTGGTTATGTCCCCCTTTCCATTTCTGATCTTATTAATTTGCATATTCTCTCTCTGCCATTTGATTAGTTTGGATAGGGGCTTATCAATCTTGTTGATTTTCTCCAGGAACCAGCTTTTTGTTTCATTGATTCTTTGGATTGTTTTCTGTGTTTCTATTTTGTTGATTTCAGCCCTCAGTTTGATTATTTCCAGTCTTCTACTCCTCCTAGGTGAGTCTGCTTCTTTTTTTTCTGGAGCTTTCAGGTGGGCTGTTAAGTTTCCAATGTGTGCTTTCTCTGTTTTCTTTAAGTGGGCACTTAGTGCTATGAGCTTTCCTCTTAGGACTGCTTTCATAGTGTCCCATAGGTTTGAGTATTTGTTTCTTTATTTTCATTGAATTCAAGGAAGACTTTAATTTCTTTTTTTATTTCTTCCTTGATCCAGGTGTGGTTCAGTAGTTGACTGTTCAGTTTCCATGATTTTGTAGGATTTCTGGGGGTAGCATTTTTGTTGAATTCTAACTTTAATCCATGGTGATCTGATAAGACACAGGTGGTTACTAATATTTTTTTGTAACTGTGGAGGTTTGCTTTGTTACCGAGTATGTGGTCAATTTTCGAGAAGGTTCCATGAGCTGCAGAGAAGAAGGTATATTCTTTCCTATTTGGGTGGAATGTTCTATAGATGTCTGTTAAATCCATTTGATTCATTACCTCCATTAATTCTCTTATTTCTCTATTAGGTTTCTCTCTGATTGACCTGTCCATTGGTGAAAGAGGAGTGTTGAAGTCTCCTACTATTAGTGTGTGCGGTTTGATGGCTGCCTTGAGTTTTAGCAATGTTTCTTTTATGTACGTGGGTGCTTTTATCTTAGGGGCATAGATATTCAGGATTGAGACTTCATCCTGATGAACTGTTCCTCTTATGAGTATAAAATGCCCCTCTCCATCTCTTCTGATTGATTTAAGTTTGAAGTCAACTTTGTTAGAGATTAGTATGGCCACACCTGCTTGTTTCTTAGGTCCATTTGCTTGATAAGCCTTTTCCCAGCCCTGTACTCTAAGTAGGTGCCTGTCTTTGTGGTTGAGGTGTGTTTCTTGTAAACAGCAGAATGTTGGATCCTGTTTTCTCATCCAATCTCTTAGCCTGTGCCTTTTTATAGGTGAGTTGAGTCCATTGACATTAAGTGATATCAATGACCAGTGGTTGTTAACTCCGGTCACTTTTTTAGTCATAGAGTTTGTGTGTTTCCCTTCCTTGAGTTGTGCTGGTGAAGGGTCTCTAGATGTCTGAGTTATTGTGGTCATTGTTGGACTCCTTGGTTGGTGCTTTTCCTTCTATTACTTTCTGTAAGGCTGGATTCGTGGCTACGTATTGTTTAAATTTGTTTTTATCCTGGAAAGTTTTATTTTCTCCATTTATAGTGAACAAAAGCTTGGCTGGGTATAGTAGTGTGGGCTTGCATCCATAGTCTCTTAGTTTCTGCATGGAGAAGTCAGGTGTAAGTCTTATAGGTTTACCTTTATAAGTAACTTGGCCTTTTTCCTTTGCAGCTCTTAATATTCTTTCTTTATTCTGTATGCTTTGTGTTTTGATTATTATATGGCGAGGGGATGTTTTTTTTTTGATCCAGCCTATTCGGTGTTCTGTATGCTTCTTGAACCTTCATAGGTATATCTTTCTTTAGGTTGGGAAAGTTTTCTTCTATAATTTTATTAAATATATTTTCTGGACCGTTGAGCTGCACTTCTTCTCCTTCTTCTACTCCTATTATTCTTAGGTTTGGTCTTTTAATTGTGTCCCAGATTTCCTGAATGTTTTGTGATGAGAGTTTGTTGGACTTGCTGTTTTCTTTGATCAGTGCGTTTATTTTCTCTATGGTATCTTCAGAATCTGAGATTCTTTCTTCTATCTCTTGTATTCTGTTGGTTATTCTTGTTTCTGTAGTTTCTATTCGTTTACCTAGATTTTCTATGTCCAGCTAGCCCTCTGTTTGTGTTTTCTTCCTTGTCTCCATTTCAGTTTTCAAGGCTTGAACTGTTTCCATTATCTGTTTGGTTGTTTTTTCTTGGTTTCCCAGGGTATCATTCACTGATTTATTCAAATCTTCCAACTTTCTATTATACTTCTCAACCATTTCTATAAGGGCGTTCTTTACATGCTGTTTAAGGGCGTCAATCACTTTCTTAAAGTCCATTTTTTCTACTTCTTCTTGATTAAGGTGTTCATGTCCTCCTGTTGTGAGGTCACTGGGTTCTGGTGGTTTCATGTTGTTTTTCAGATTGTTGGGTGAATTCTTGCATTGGCGCCTGCCCATCTCTTCCTCCGAATGCTCCCCTAAGGATCTTCTTTTACAGGAACAGGTCTTCTTGCCCACTGATGTACCTTCCCAGTGATGGCACTCTCCCGTGATGGCTCTCTAGGTACCCCAGTGATGGCTCTCCTGGTGCCAAGATCAGATCTCCCTGCTGCTTGTGTAGCTCGTAAACAAAACGCCTACCCTGCTTGCTGCAGGCAGGCTATTGAAACAAAGGAATTCC
>JABTXL010006842.1:20258810-20459964 GCA_025134845.1 Neodon shergylaensis | reverse complement strand
AGGCAGGCTATTGAAACAAAGGAATTCCCGCCCGCCCGGCTGCCCTCCAGATTTGATCCCAGCCGACTTTTCTTTTCTTGATGATGGTCTTTCTTACTGGAGTGAAATGGAATCTCAAGGTAGCTTTTCTTTTGATTTCTCTGGTGTCGTGAGATATTGAATACTTTAAAACATGTATATTGGCCATTTGCATGTCATCTTTAAAGAATGTTCTCTGTAGTTTCTTTTGTCCATTTCATTAGATTTCTTATTTTGTTGTTGTTGTTGTTTGGATTTTTGAATTATTGTTTTTTTCTGAATATTAATCTTCTGTGCACCTGACAAAGGTTTTCTCACACTCTGAGGACTTTTTATTCATTTAGGAAACTCTTTCATTCTTTTGAAGTATTTTTTTAAATTTTTACAACATACTGTTTGTTGATTGTTGTCATGATTTACTGAGAACTGGAGTTCCCTTTAGAGGATCCTTACATGTTGTCTTCTCTTGAACTGTTTCTCCTACTTTGTCCTCTGACAAAACACTTTCAGAATTTCAGGCCTACTACTCAAGTCTTTGATCCATTTGAATCAATTTGTGTGAAAATTGTGAAATGGAAACTAGTTTAATTTTTTCACATGTAGATATCCTATTTCTCAGCTATTTTCTCTCCAGAGAGTACTTTTGGAATATTTGTCAAATATTAAGTTGTTGTAGCTTCAGGGATTTATATCCAGATCTTTGTTTTGTTTAACTGATGTTGTCATTGCTGTATTCACTCTAAATTTTAACAGGAAATCAGGTATAATAATATCTTTAATTTTATCAGTTATGATAATATGATCAACATCTTCTATGTCTTTGTCTTTTCTACTTTCTTTCAAATTCATGACAAATTCTTCATTAATCATTAAGTGTTTCACACATAAACACACACAAACTCATACACAGACATTCTATACTGAATCCATTTAGGGTTTTTAGTATATACATGTGTTTAGGGGTGACCACTTAACATTGTATTGTAGGAGGAGTCTGCTTGTTCATCCTGGCTACCCAGAACTGAAATAATGACACAGACACTATATTATTTAAATCACTGCTTGGCCCATTAGCTCTAACTTTTTATTGGCTAACTCTTACATATTAATTTAACCCATCTCCATTAATCTGTGTATCACAACGAGGTTCTGCCTTACTGGGAAATATTCCATCTGACTCCTACAGGACTACGTGGCTTCTCTCTGATTTCACCCTTCTTTCTCCTAGCATTCAGTTTAGTTTTCCCTGCCTAACTAAGTTTTGCCCTGCTATAGGTCCAAAGCAGTTATTTTATTCATTAATTTAATCACAGCATACAAAAGGAAATCCCACATCACCTTCCCTTTTCTGTTTAAATAAAAAGGAATGCTTTAACTTTAACATAGTAAAATTACATATAACAAAACAGGTATCAAGCAAGAATTGCAGTATAATATTTATATCTATTTTATCTTTTATCATAATTAACATAAACTTTATCTACTTTCTATCTATTGTTCAATTTCATCAAAGACTCCAGAAGGATATAATATTACCTAAGTAAACAGGAAATGCATTGTAAGCAACTTCCAAAACTCTAGAAATGACAGAGTCATCTTGCTGCCTGGACAGTCACTCAAAATTTTATACCATTGGGGCATCCATCTTCAGCCTACAGGCCCCATAGTATCCCACAGACTTTTCCATGAAGCAGGAAATTTCAAAGACAGTTCCACCTATATAGGAAGTTTGTCAGTCACTTTCTTCATCCTGCAGAATGTCTAGCAGACTCTTTCATGAATCATAATCCCTAAAGTATCATCACACCTTTAGGCAAGTTTAGTAGTCATTTCTCTGTGGGTCCTACATGTTCAGTTCATCAATCAGTCCAGGCAAGAGCAGTTTCTTGCCCAAATAGCTAAGCAACCCATAAGGAGCCTCTTCAGTGCCCATCATCCTTTTGAAATAATTGGTGTTGCCAGGAACAGACATGTATCCCTCATGAAAAATTCTAACTTCTTAAAACATTTAAAATGACATATTTTGTAGTCTTTAAAAGATTTGAAGAATCCCTATCCATCTGAAATACATCTCTGTACATCTAGAAAATCTAACTAACATGACTACAAATTTGACTATTATAGATGATTATCTATTAACCTAAATTTCTTAATTATACATTACCTTTTTAAATGAGCTGCCCAAACACAACACCTTAATCAAGAGCAGAAATATACATATAAAATTTTTATGTTAAATTTGTATCAATAAAGTGAGATCTGTACCAATGCAAATCTCCATAGCATAGTCCCCTTTAAATATAAACAAACATTTATAAACAATATTTGGGAGTATGGGTGTAGTTTTCTACAAACTGCTTTCTGCTGCTTATTGGGTGAAACAATTTTTTGAGAGGTCTTCAAGGTGAGCTTTCAGGGGCTCTTGGTCCATCAAACCACATTAGTCTGGGAGGATTCCACAGGTTCTCATCCTCCATGGAAACAAAAGAAAAACCTCTTTTCCAAAACAACATATCCTTAGACCCAAATTCTGAAGTCAAGATACCTTTTTTAATATACATGCTGGTTTAGCTTAACAGCCCATACAATGAAATGTCTCTCTGTACTTAGCTCCTTCACAGTCAAAAAATTCAAAGAGGACACAATAATATACATAATCCAGACTCTCTGTGAATTTTCCATCTTTACATGGCTTATTTATTTTTACCCTATTACTTTTCTGTACTCTTTCTCTTTAAAGACTTTGTTTTAATTTCTAATAAACCATATACTTCCTTTTATAATTCTCTATACTCTTTTTCTTCTCTCTCCCAAGCCTACATACATTTATCCAACATTGTGACCCATTTAATTGCCATGTGTTTAATCATTCTCTAACAATGTGATGGTTCTAACAAAGTTTTCTTCTCTCTCTCTCTCTCATCTGCCTATCTATCTATCCATGCAAGAGAAGTTATATACACAATTTAGTGAAAATGTGTGTTATATCCCATGATAGAACTTTAAAATTTTAGGAACTAAGACTATAAGACTATACTATTATTTATAGTAATAATAATATTATACTATAAAAATTTTAGTAACTGAGAATATATAACTAATAAGTCTACTATTTAGTACTTTGAAATTTATAGTTACACAGTTTTGTTCATTCACTTATGCAGTTAATGCATAATTATTTTGTTCAAGCTAACGTCTGTGTCATTCATTGCTATTGGTTAATTCCCCAAGGCTAATCTCATATAGCCAAATGGATCACATTCTACTCTGTTTTTTATCATTAACATTTTGTAGGAATTGAACCATGTAATATATAATCTCTACCCTCCATCAATACTATGATGTGTTCTAAGGTACATGCATTTAGGGATACACATCAATATTTCAGTTATTTTTGTCACTGATTATTATTTCATTTTATTGTATGAAACATTTTTCCCTAGACATCAGTTAATGGCTCTTTCCACTTCATGAAAATAATAAATGCATTGCTATAAATGTTTATGCTCAACTGCAAGGTTGAATATTATGCTAATTTTAGGTAGACAACAAGGAGTACACTTTCTGTCTCTGGTGATAGCAATCATATATTGAACTTTCTAAAAAGTTTTTTTCAATTATTGTTTGAGAATCTCATACAATGTAATTTTTATTATTCTTTCCCCTTACCTCAATTTCTTCAAGATCATTTCTTATCTTTGTATTCATCAAATTCATGTTCTTTCTCTCTGTTAAAACAACAACAACAACAAAACAAAAGAATTTACTAATTACCAAAAAACTCACAAAAACATGGTATCTGATTTGTGTTGACAAACCACTCCTAAACATGGGTCCTAACCTGGAGTGTGGTTGATTTACCCAGCATCACTGCCTTGAAGAAAACTGAATTTTCCTTTCTTGACAGCTTTCAATTGCAAATAACTTCCTGGCTAAGTATGGCTTGACTTGTGCAAATCTTGGCTGTACTCTCACAGTTCAGTGAATTCACATGTGCATCTATTCTGTTGTGTCTGGATAATGCTGTTTTCTTAGGGTCATCGACCACTTTGGCTCTTAAGCTATTTTTTTTAAACAACTGTTGAACATTAAGGAGAGGGGTTGTGATATAGACATCCCATTTAGGGCTGAGTACTCTAAAGTTTTTCAGTCTTTTCAGATTATCTTTTTGTGGGTCTATCTGTTAATATCTCTCTGTTAATTTCTCTTTACTGCAAAAAGAAGCTTCCTTGATGAGGTTTGAAGGATGGACTGATCAATGGGTAGAGCAATACATAATTAAGAGTCATTTTATTGCTATGTCCCGTTAGCTAAATAATAGTAGTTGCTTTCCCCTAAGGCTCAAAAATCCAGTTTTCTGTTTGTGGTCTCATTATTAGTATTATGTATGGGGTCATTCTCATGGTGCAGGTCTTACATGCAATAAAAAAAAGTGGTTGGATGTGCCCATAAAATTCATGGCGTGACTGCATCAGTGGGAATTTCTTGTAGGCAGATAATAATTGTAGCACACATATTTCATAGCTGGGTGAGATTTTGACTATTTTTCTCACCAGTAGTGTATATAACACCTTCCAACCCTTGGATGCTAGCTAACAGTGATGAAGCTTCCAGGTGGGTACCAGCTGGATTTTTCTAGTTCTATGACATTAGTATGTAGTGTCTTCTGCAATAGGCTCTTATGTCAAGTTGGAAAGTAATCAACAGCATCGTCAATAGCCTGTACTGTTTGGGGTGTGTGTCCATTTGACTAATGCCTCCAAAAATCATAACCCATTTATTGGTATTTTTTATAGTATATATGTGTATTTTGGGAATCATGCTCCCCATTACATGGTAACTACATATAAACTCCATTTATATAAGTATATATTTTGTAAACTTCCACATTAGTAGATTTTGATATGCCTTTTCAAAAGGCTGTTTATGTTAGTTATCCCTCCCACTAGTCCCTCCTATATACGCTGCCCTCCCATCTTCTACTACATTTTCTCCTCATTTTCTAGTTTTCCCTTTATCCCTTTTTGACTGTGATTTATATTTTGACTTCCTTGGAAAATCTCCTCTTAATTTGTGATGTCTTCTTTAAAAATAGTCATTCTTTTGTTTTAGATTTAATTATCTTATGAATGTTTTGCTAGATTCTATGTATATGCACCATTAAATGCCTAGTATTCATTGAGGTCAGAAAAGGATACCAGATACCCTGGATCTGGAGCTATGGATGGTTATGAGCTAATATGTGTGTGGTGGGAATGAAACCCAGTTTTTTAAAGAGCAGTAAGTTTTCACAATTGCTGACCCTTCTTTCCAGTCCCCTTCACAAAAGCCATTCTTACTTGGGTAAGATGGGATCTGAATGTAGCTTTAGCATATATTTCCCTGATGGCTATGGTGTTGATCACATTTTAAAGTATTTATTAGCCATTAATATGAACTAGACATGGAATAAAAAATTACAATAAGACTAGTTATAAACCCTAATATCAATGCTGGATGAGATAGTCCAGTAGGAGAAAAGTGCCCCAATAGCAAATAAAATAGTCAAACAGCTTCCACTCCCTCTATTAGGAGTCCTACAAGAATACCAAGCTACACAGCCATAACTTATACACAGAGGAGCTAAGTCATATGCATACCAGCTCTATTGTTTCAGTCTCTGTTAGCTGCTAGGACCCCTGGTTAGTTGATTCTGTGGTGTCCTTGACCCCTCTGAGCGTCACCTAAGGTTTAACTGTGCATCACTCCATCTTTCCTTATTAGTTGCTGGATAAAGCCTTTCTGATGACCATTATGCTAGGCTCTGGTTTATGAGTATAGCAGAATACCATTAGAAATCATTTCACTGATTTTTTGCCATTCATATTTGGTTCTACCCTGGATCTCTGGGTTATTTTGCTTTTGGTTTCTGGCCTCCAGGCAGTGTCAGGCTTTGGCACCCTCTCGTGGCATCAGTCCCAAGTTGGATCAGTCATTGTTTGCTGTTCCCACAAGTTTAGTGACACTATTACCCAGCACATCTTGCAGGCAGGACAAATTGTAGGTTGAAAAGTTTGTGCCATGTTTATGCCATTCCCTCCATTGGAAGCAGTGTGTGATTACAGAAGGTGGCTGCTTCAGACTCTACTCCCCATTGCTAGTCACCCTGGTAGAATTCAGGGAATTTTCATTGAACTTGGTTTCTACCTCACCCCAAATATGCACCCCCCCAGTTCCAGTTGTCTCTCCCAGGATTTTCTTTTCCAACCCTTCAACTTGATTCCTTCCTGTTCCCAACCCCAATCACCTCCATTCTACCCAGGTACCTATTTCATTTATATCCTTTGCTAGGATTGGGAATCTGCTCCTTCTCTTAATGCCGACATCCCATCTGGCTGGAACCTGGACACACTGCTACAGTTTTTGTGAGTTCATACGTACACTAGTACTGTTGTTTCTGGAAGACATTGTTTCTTTAAAAACACCCATCACTTATGTCAATTAAAAGCTTTCATCATCTTCTTCCAGGCAGATTCCTCAGCTTTGAAGGGATTGTTGAAGTTGCTGCCTTTTCATCAGTGTGTATTTTTGGCTTTCTATTAAGAAATCAGGTGTCCATAAGTGTATGGACTTATGTCTACCTTGTCAATTTGATCCCATTTTTCAGTATGCCAATCTGTATGCAATGCATTGATTTCATGCACAGTGAGAAAGAAAAGTCTAGTATCCCTCTTCCATATGTGGATATTCAGTGTTCCCAGAATTATTTATTGATGAGATTGTCTTTTTCTCTAAGGTGAATTTTAGGTGTTGCTTAGCTTTAATTGTTATTGATTCAATGACCTATTGCATATTAAAATATTAGTTTTTTCTCACATATAGGAAAATGATTTAACTTATATGATCATATTTTTTTAATCATTGATAATTCTGTTGTATTATACCACTGAGATTTCAGTTCATCTGTGACAAAAACTGCTGTGACATTTAATCCATGTAGAAAATAATGTTCCAGGAAGAATATTTACTTGAAAAGGCACAATATAAAAGCTGTATTAATGATTGTCTATTTTTATGGGCAGTTATGCACATAGAGATGTCAAGGCTCAGGTATTTATGTAGAAGATGATATGATAAATTTAAACAAGAAAGGACAAGGAGAAGTAGTGATAGAATTTAGCATTCATGGGTGTGCATGTTAAGTTTACACACACATGAAGATGTGCCCTGGACAGACATGCAACAAATAAAAGAACTTTGACAGTGCTGGTGTTTGAATAAAAATGAGAGAGTCAATGAAGTCTAGAATACAGTAACAGATTTTGCATCATTCCGTATAGGGACAAATTAGGGAATGAATGTATTAAGACAGGAGATCTAATTCATAGAAAACTAGAGGTTATAACTGTTCATGTGGCATGAAAGTAGTTGGACAGCATATTTTTGAAGTACTATAAAATATCTGCATAAAATATCTTAAAACAAAAGGCAATGTTTGAGGTTTAATTTTGTTATATTCCACCTTCTTTCTGTGGTTTGGGGCAAACAAACTTTGAATGTCTTTTGGCTAATAATTCCATGAAAAAAATAGTACAAATAATACTGTTATACAAGAGGATGAGAAAGTCAGAAAAGACAACACAGAAATAAAAAGAAAAGGGAATGACAAGAGATGAAATGATATAAAAACTAGTGTAGGAAGAACAGTAGGAGACAGTAAAACGAGGTTGTGGTTGAGTTAGATGCTATGGAACATCAGTCTAGATCATGATACATCATTTATTCATGTTTAAATATTATACTGTAGTCAACACAGAAATTTGGATAAAATAATAAAACGTTGGGAAAACTTGGTTTACTTCAATTTACTTCAAGCTATACCACTCTCAGGCTTATACCCAAAGGATGCCCGATTCTTCCACAAGGACACTTACTTGCTCAACTACATTTAATGCAGCTTTATTCATCATAGTCAGGAACTGGAAACAACCTACATGTTTCTCAACTGAAGAATGGATAAAGAAAATGAGGGACATTTACACAAGGAACCATCTGTTTAAAAACTGACATGAATTTGCATACAAATTGTTCAACAAGAAAACGTCCTCCTAAGTGAGGTAATCCAGACCCAGACAGATAAATATGGTATGAATTCACTTCTCTGTTGATATTAGCTGTTAAGTAAATATCAATCAAGCTACAAATTCACAGATCCTGAGAGGTTACATAATGAGGAAGGCTAAGAGAAGCATTGATCTCTCGGTTAAAGGGAAATCAAATAGATTCTTCAGCTGAACTGACTGCAGGTGGGGATGGGAATGTGAGGACTGAGTTGCAGGGGTGGAGGGAGAAAGTTCTGGGAGAGACAGCTGGAACTGGGAGACCTATTAGTGACAGTGTAGAAACCTAGTGTTGTGGGAAATACCTGGAATCAACCATCCTAGTGAGAACATCTAGAAGTGAATGATTACAGAGTCTGAACTGGCTGTCTTTTGTAGCCAGACAAGGCTCCTGGTGGTAGGAGTGGGTTACATTTGGTTGAATTGTTGGTTGTAGATGTCTTGTGGATATGCCTAAACAACCCAGACTGTTGCTAGAACAGAGGTTAGCTTTCTGAAAATGACAGAGGTGCCCAGTTGACAGAGACAACATCCATGCATCACATTGAGCATTCAGAGGATCAGCTCATGAAAGACTGCAGCCTTCACCCCTACATTCTAGACTCTTTAACATATGAAAGAACTCTTCAGGCTATAAAAATGACAAATATGGACACCAACATAGTCACAAAACTCTCCACATACAATCTGTTCTGCTTGAAACATATGCTGGGACAATGGTAGCGCAGAGCTTGTGGGAGTGGGCAACCCATGTTTGATGTGTTTTAGGCCTATTGCACCAGATGGAACCCATGCCCATGCCCTGGAACCAGGGACTGCATAGTCCAGAGACCTAGGGATTACCAAACTGGCAAAAAAATCAATAAAATTATTACTAATGATATTCTGTTGTTCTCATAGATCAGTGCTGTCCAGCCATCATCATAGAGACTTCCTACAACAGCAGATGGGAGCAGGTGCTGAGGCCAACAATCAGAAATCATGCAGAAAGAACATCTAAATTGGAGGTCTCCAATTGTGGCCCTTTCCTTTAAGATTAGGGAGTATCAGGGAAGAAGTCCAAGAAAGATTATAGGAGTCCGAGGGGATGGAGGACTCCAGAAAAACAAGGCCCACCATGTCACCTAAGTAGGACTCAATAGGCTCACAGAGACTTAAATTGCAAGCATGTTGCTTTGGTATGTACCAGGTCCTCTGTATATAGGTTAGACTGTTAGCTGAATGTTTTGAGAGCTTTCTAAGAGTAGGGGTGGGTTTTTGTGATTCATTTGCCTTATTTTTATACTCCTTTATTCTTCCTTGGTTCCCTGGTCCAGCCTCCATGTGAGGGCTTTTGCCTTGTCTTATTCTATCTTTTTTGGTCATGTTTGACTGTCATCTTTTGGAGGCCTGCACTTTTCTAGAGAGGAAATAGAGGGGTAATAGATATAAGGGAGGAGGGCCATGATGGGGAACTAGGAGGAGTGGAGCAAAGTGAAACTGTGGTTGGGATGTATTGTGTGAGAGAAGAATCTATTTTCAATATAAAAAGAATGTAAGGAAGGAAAATCTGATAAACTCTTACCTAATGATTTCCTGGGATCACACATGCACGGCAGAGAATGTGTCACTGAGTCATTGATGTCCCTTCCTTAAGTGAACAATGTTACAAAATTTGTGTTTGAAATTGAAAATATTATGCAGTTTGTTCTTGCATGTATGGAAATATTTTGTGATATTAATATCAATATATTTAATAGATAAATTTAAGTAAAATTTCTAGTAATGCTACTATAAGGAGATTTTCTTCTTACAAAGGACTGTTATCAGGGCCTCTTTCATATCTCTGTTCCTCAGGCTGTAAATGAAGGGGTTCAACATGGGAGTCACCACTGTGTACATCATGGCCATGGAAGTTTCCTTCACAGTAGAGTTATTAGCTGATGGACATAAGTAGAGACCAATAATTGTCCCATAGAATAGTGAGACCACAGACAGGTGGGAGCCACAAGTGGAGAAGACCTTGTGGATAACTCGAGTAGATGAAACTCTCAGGATGGAGGAGACGATTTGTAAATAGGAAACAACAATGAGTAAGAATGGGGTGACAATAACGAGCCCTCCCAAGATAAATATCATTAGTTCATTAATATAACTGTCAGAGCAGGACAACTTGAACAGAGCAGATATATCACAGAAAAACTGGGGGACCACATTGTCATCACAGAAAGATAACCTAGTCAGGAGCAGGGTATGAAACATGGAATGCAACAAAGTAAGCACCCAGGACAGCACTACCAGAGTCACACAGAGCTTGGTGCTCATGATACTGGTGTACCGAAGGGGGTAACAGATGGCCACATAGCGGTCATAGGCCATGACCACAAGAAGGAAGCTCTCCATGTCTCCAAAAACCATTAAAAAGTATATTTGTGTCAGACAACCTGCGTAAGAGATGGATAGGTCCTGGCTTTTCATGTTTTGTAGCAATTTGGGCATTGTGACAGAGGAGAAGCAGAGGTCAGAGAAGGACAAGTTGCTGAGAAACAAGTACATGGGTGTGTGCAGATGGGAATTCAGTAGGATGAGGATGATGATGAGGAGGTTCCCTAGGACAGTGGTGAGGTACATGGCCAGGAACAGGGCATAGAACAGGTGCTGGTGCTCTGGGGAAATGTGCAGGCCCAGGAGGAGGAAGTGGGAGATGACAGTTTGGTTGTTCATTATTGTTCTTCATATCTAGTATCCTAATGAAAAAATAACAGGATTTCTTATAATTCAAAGAAAAAATGAACATATATTTAGGATGTATATTCTACCATAATGGATATGACAGTAATCATAGTAAGTATAATCTTAAACTCCAAATGTCTGTAATCATAACCATCAATGATTTTTCTCAACTTTCATAAACAGGTTTCTATTTCCATCCTTTCCTAGACAGCTTTATGCTATTTCTATTGGTATATACAGTAGGCTAATGTGTCTCTCTCCAGCTGCCTTCTCAATTCTAGTTTGTTCATTTGTAATCTGTTCTATGTTGTTTTGTATAATTAATGTTCTTGAAGAATTTGGATAAATTTTAACATCATAATATTACATAAATTTCAATAAAACCCTTCAAAAATAAAACAATACTTTAGATTGCCATTTCAAACTCAGACATGCATGTCTCTGTAGCAAAAGATTTCTACTCCACTCTTCACTAATGTTCTCCCTCCATTGCATGGATGACAGGCATCAGAAGCTCAAAAACCCCAAATGAAATTCATGTCTTCACTCTGTTGTCTCTCAAAACATTCTTCAATCTCCTTCCTCCTAGTTTCCCCATAGTAAAGCCAAGGAGGAAATTAAGGTTTGAGTCAGAACTCTATGAATTTTGATCCATTCAATTTTTTTTTGCTTACCTTGAACTGCTGTCGTACATTATACAGTATCCTCATCATTCTCCTCCTATTTCACCCATTTCTTTCTGTGAGATTGTATTCATGTGAGGATCAGATTTTGTCTTTACTGGAATACAGAAGCAAATTCAGTTCATGTCTATGTTCTCATGCCTCTGCTTGTCTCTTTCAACCTGCTTCTTTTACACTGGGCATTCTAACAGAGGAAGGCCATCATCTCTTTTCTGGTTTATTTTTCACATTACCACTGTTGCTCAGAGGATAAGGAAAAGCTCCTATTAAGGACACAAGTGCTGTTTCATTACCTCACATGTGCCAATGGTATATCCTTATTTAGTATTACAGTGACACTTGCTTTTTGCTCTTACTCAATGTTGGGTTAAAATTTTTCACTGCCCTCATTTCAGATTTCTCCTCTACTTCCCTATCATTCCTCCCCTCTGCTTCTCTTTTATCTGCTTCATCCTCGCTCATATGTAAGGGATATTACTTCTCACATATACAGCTAAATTTATTCTATCTTTTCATAAGTGAGACCTTCAGTCATGTTCTATAGTATCCCAAACATATCCCATGTACTTACTCTGATCACTACTTTAAGACACCTCACTATCAATTGTAAACTCTGTGGAGGAAATGTATCATATGCTCTCTTTCTGCTTTATTATTTATAATCATTCTTAATCTCCAACTAGAGCCAGTACCTTTCACGATGCATGAATTTGGACCATGAAGATTTGTTACTTGCTGCTCACCTCATGCAGATTTCATAAAATACAATGGTATAAAAAATTCCACTTAAACAGATAGACTTGACCAATTAGCACTAAATTTTGTACTTTATAATGAGTGTTGGAGATCTAATGTTGCATTTCCTCAGTGTTAGTGCTAGTTATTTGTATTTCTCTGTAATACTGGTGACTCCAAATCATGTCCATATACTTTACTCCCCAAAAAATGTTATGATAGGTCGGGCGATGGTGGCGTACGCCTTTAATCCCAGCACTCGGGAGGCAGAGGCAGGCGGATCTCTGTGAGTTCGAGACCAGCCTGGTCTACAGAGCTAGTTCCAGGACAGGCTCCAAAGCCATAGAGAAACCTTGTCTCGAAAAAAAAAACAAAAACAAAAAAGTCATGATATTGGTGCCAAAGACAGCGTGAAAAATATTATAAATAATAAAAAAGTAAAAGCAACAAGTGAATTTAGAATCTTCCCTTGAGTTATTCTTCAGATGTCTATATTGTGTGTGATGGTTAATTTATCCATAGAGTGGGTTAAACCTGATAGCAATTTTGGACAAATACTAGTTGCTATGCAAATATTCTTTATTTTTTGAGACAAGGTTTCTGGGTGTAACTCTGCAGATTTTCCATAAATGTCCGTTAATATGTAGACTTTGAGTAGAATAATTAACACTTCATAACATGATGAGCTTCATGCAGTCAGATGGAGGAATTAGAGGAAAGGGGCATATCACTGTATAAAAATCTACATTTTCTGTCTAAGACACAACTCTGTAGCATCCACTATTTTCAAGGATTTTAATGTTCCAGAAAGTTCTTTGAATAGTGTCCTTATCAGCCTCTCACACTGGAGAGTCTGTGTCCTATGTCACATACATGGGAGCACACGCACACACACAGCACATGTGTTATTATATGATTCTATAAAACACTGCCTAATGAATCTATTACATATCTCAGAACTCACAAAAGAGTAAAAATATCTAAGAGATCTAAGCAACTTTCTCTGATATGTACACCCAAGTCTGACTGTTTGAATTTTCACAGACTGACAAGAGTTCAACGCAGCTGAATTCAGAGTTTGCACACTTACACATTGTGTATTAGCATTACAGAGATGAAACCACATAGGAAAAAGAAATAATATGCCCTTTAAAATGATATTCTCCTTATGTATTCAAGACAGGCCTCAAACATGCAACAGTCCTGCCTCTGCTTCTCGAGTACTGGCATTATAGGTATGTGCCATCATGCCCAGTTTCTCCTTCTTCTGTAAATTAATAGTACCATTGTGATAGGTATGCCTGTGTGCAAAGATCAGAAGCCAGAGAAATCACCATCAACTGTTACCCCTATAAGGCCAATGGGCGTCATACTGTCTTTAGATATTCAGAACATTTTCAAATTAAACAGTACTTAAAATTTACAAGTGATATGTTTCTAACATTTGGTACACCTGCCTATACTCTTGGGTTACATAAAAGTACTGAGTTTGAGAGTTCTTCTTGTACCTTTGCATAAAAACATAGATGATATTAATTAATTAATGCCTTTAGGAGCAGTCACAGATATTATCATTAAAACATAGATTTGTGAACTTGTACAGATAAAATTAATCATCATCTTGGGTAGAACATTCTGCAGAGTTTGTTAAGACTCCACAGGAGAACATATCAAAACAACCATTTAGCATTACATCAGTGAACTCCATCTTACAGTGCTGCTCTTATGCTGAAACGGTGCGATACCGAGAGAAATTTACATGATGAGTAAAAGTGGTTATAGTATGACCGTGAAACAAATACTTGTATAATATGGTGATGTCTTGAGAGACAGATGAAAGAAGAATTCTATCATACCTAAAGGCTGTCCTGCATCACACTGGAAATTCATGTGGATTGACAGAAAGACACCAACTTATTTTCTTGACTGTACCCAGATCTGCGGAGTACAGAGTCACAGTTTCTGGTTCAAGATCCTGCTCAGCTTTTCAGGCAAATGAACTAGTGGCCTCTGTACTCATCCCATTGCCTCATACTTACTCACATCCCCATGGCCATTTCTGGGCCTTAGGGGCCCTGCTTCCCTTAGGAGTCCAGATCCGGTATAACTCATTAAAGACATAGTAAGTACCCAGGACCTTTCTACAACCAATTTACCCAGGGATTTTAAGTGAAGACCAATTATTATTACCTATCACTCCTTCTTACACTAAGGGGAAGACATAATTTAATGAACAACAATAAACAAAACACCCAGACATATAGCAGTGACAGAAGCTTGAAAAAATGCAAATTTTTTGCCTGTTCAGGTTACGTAAGGGGTTCTGCTTGATGGTAAGCCCACTTTCCTAGGGGGAAAGTGAATAAGGGTGACTGAAATACCACCCCAAGTTATGATGCATTATTCTGATAATGATTTAAAGTGTCTAACATAATAAAATTTACACAAGAAGCTATTAGTAATCAGGTAGGTAACCTAGCCTTTAAAGGCTATCTATTCAGCCCACCCAACAGTAGGTTTTATATTTCTTTGCTTTTTCAAAACAGAGTTTCTCTGTGAAAAAGTCCTGTCTGTCTTGGAACTCACTCTGTAGACCAGGCTGGCTTCTAACTCATGGAGATCCACCTGCCTTTGCATCCTGAGTGCTGAGATTAAAGATGTGCACCACTGCCACACAGCTTCAGCAATAATTTTTAAACAAAGTGAGAGAGTAGAAAACCACACACATTGGAACAGCTTTTAATAGCTTCTCAATAGATATACAAATTTCTGGAAAATTTTGAACTTCTCAAGCCAACTTTCTATGTGTACTAATATGTGAAAAGTCAAGAAAATGAATCACAACACCAGCTCCCAGATCTGTTCCAGGGTAATAAAGAAAGCCTCAGAGCAGCGAACGATTAGGAAAAAATTCTTACCTATTTAAAAAGTTCTTTATAAAATAAACAGGCTCACATGATCTGAAAGTAACTTTCTTTACTGCTGCTTCTTTAAAAAGTTATCCTTCAGGAAAACTTTTGCCAATATAAGAGCTGGATATTGAAGGTCATATTTCATTCCTTAAGTAAACAATAGAGACAGAGACACGTAAGAAATCATAAGGTTTTTCTTTCAGGCCTGAAGAAGTCACACCAACTGTAATCTTGGCAATGCTTAGTTGTTAGATTCACTGATGTTTAATCTGAAAGGCAGACAGAAATGCACAGAGCAACAGACAGTGACCTAGACAGCATCACACATCTTAAGATATATTCTTCTACTCTGTATAAATAGTTAGCTAAACTTTAAATTTTATAATATAAAAATGAGGTTAGAGATATGTGCTGAAAAGTCAGTTATTGAGATGGGAATTGTGTCTTTACTGCTATCTGCCAGGTTCTTTTTGTGAGTGAAAAACTGGTACTAAAGTTATTTCATGCCTGACCTCGGTAGACTCCTGGGAACTTGTCCTTGAGCACTTCATCTCCAGGGCAACTATTCTATTTTGAATTTTCTGAGGCCTTAGCTATAGGCCAGGCTGTGAAAGTATATTTTATTCACCAAAATTACTCAGTCTAAGAAGAAGTCATCCTTTTGACAAAATATAATATAATATAATAATTATGGCCAGAAAGTGTGAAACACACCACTAAAGGGCTGTGGAAAGAAGCACACCACAGCTGTTCATATCAGGAAGGTAAGTAAAGGCACTTGAGAACATTACAGACAGAAAAAAGCAATCATGCCTAGTCAATAACCCTAAGGCTTTGCCAAGGAGGGATCCTCAATAGCGTCTATTGTGTCAGCTTTTCAGTAGGGTTCCTCAACAATGTCTAGTCTGTCAAAATTACTAGTTGTCGCTGTTTTATATTCTTTTAGTGGCCTCCAGCAAATGTGGCAAGCAGATGACATGGTTAATGTTTCCTTGAGTCAATATAAAAACAATCCATATTCCTATGCAAGTTTACTCATTTTGTCTTCTTACCCCTCTATGAAAACCTTAATTGTACTTACTAAGACCAGTGTCCCAACCCTCTCCTTACATGTGAGATCATTTCCCAATTCCATGTTCTATGAGGTCACCATTGGTCATGAGTTTATAGGTTGACTTATAATTCCTTCCTTCAGGATAATTTTATGAACTGACAGACATCAGTTGGATGAAATTCTGTTTGTGATAATGACAAAGAAAATTTCAACCCCAGGGGATCTAGATCCTTATACATTTAACTTTTGTTTTTGAATGTGGAAACAGTAATTGGGATCTAAGCATTTATTCAGAATCTTAAATACTGTTTTCCAGTTCTGGTTGTATAGAACAACCACATTTTACTTGCTAATTAATTGGTTTCAATTACTCCAAGAAGAATGGTGCATCCACTCTCTGTGTTTTGGTTGACACAAGAAGTAAAAGTGGTTGTATGGTTGGCTAAGTACCAGTTTAATCATTCCTGACTACATAGTTGTTCACTTACATGAATGTAATTAAATTGCCTTAGTATTTTCAGTGCCATTTAAGGTAATTTATGATGCATTTTAAAATCCATAATCCCCTAAAGGAATTGTGTGCCCATTTACACATACACTCACCTCCAACCATCTACATGCAAAGACTACTTAATATTCCTACAGATTTTCCTATTCTTGATATTTCATATGAATATAATCTCTTCATGTCTAACTTATTTCTACTAGCATGAATTCAAGGCGCATTTGTGTAGTTCTTCCATGTGTCAGTAACTACTCATTGACAAATAATATATCATTGTACATGTATGCATTGGTTATTTACTTGATCATTGGTTGACTTATTTTCTTCTTAGGGAACATGATAAGGACAACTGTGAATGTTAATGTACAGTCATTTGTTTGAATCAATCATTATAGGTATCTAAAAAGTCATGTCATAATTCTACATTAAAAGGTTGTTTTGTAATTTTTAATATATTGTAAATTAAAAACTATCCTTATTTAAAGTAGAATACAAGGTAGTTAGTTTACTCATGGCATTTTTATTATACTTAATTTTGTTCATCATCTTCTCAATGCCTTTTTTACCCCTTATTTTTATCCTCAACTCTGCCTTAATCCTGATGAAATTCAGTATTCTTTCTTCTACTTTGATATTACATGTATTCTGTTGTCCTTCTACATAAAGGCCTCTATTTACCTCTATCATAAGTAATTTTAGCAGTCTGCTCTCTAGACATAATCCCACATAAATATATATAACATTTTTAATGTTTCTGGAGTAATAGCTCAGCAGTTAAGAGTACTTCCTGCTCCAGTAGTGGGTATATTCCATTCCCAGAAACAGTGGGACAGCTCACAATCATTTGTAATTCCAAAGAAATGTTAAAAAATATTGCTCTTTCCAGATTATTTCTAACATTTTAGGTACATAAATTTTAAATGGCTGCTGGCTAATAATTTCAGGGAAAGAAAAATGGCACAAAAATAATACCAATACGCAAGGGGATCACAAGAATTTTTTTATTGTCAGGACATGTCAGAAAAGACAACACAGAAATAAAAGAAGCTGGGTAGTCATGGAACACACCATTAATCTCAGCACTTGTGAGGTACAGGCAGGAACAACATTATGAGTTCAAGGCTAGCTTAGACTACAAAATGAGTTCCAAGTCATCCAGGTCTACATTGAGAAATCCTGCCTCAAAAAGCTAGAAAACAAAGAGAAAAAAAGAAGAGTAAAGAGGAGGTTATGAGATAAATTTATAATAAATTATTATAAGAAGAATAGGTGAAGACATTAGAAAAAGTTTGTGCTTGTAATATTTGGATGATATGGAGCATCATAGGATCATGATACATCATTTATTTACATTTAAAAGTTATAGTGCAGTCAACATAGAAATTTGTATAATATAATAAAACCTTGGGAAAATTGGGAATCAATCTATTTCAAGGATCCAGCAGGCTTTGTAAAGTGAAGCCTGGACACCAACCCAACTCCTGAACACCCCATCTACCATCTGTCTTGCCTGTAAGGTGTGCTGTCAGTGCTGGTCCAGAACTTGTGGGAGTTAAGCCAATCAAACTTTGGTTTAACTTGAGGCCCACTCCACAACAGAAAACTCATGCCCTGCACTGACTAGATGGCCAGAAACCAGGGACTAAATAGCCCAGAACACTAGGATCGAACCAAACACCACTAGCTAAACATTAATTAAATGATTCCTAATGATACTTCACTATACCTATAGATCAATACCATGTCTAATTGTCATTAGAGAGGGTTCATTGGAAAGCAGATTGGAACAGCTGCAGAAACTGAAAGCCAGAAATTCTGTAAAGAGAGTCTAAATTGGAGGTCTCAATCAATTTTCTCTCCTTGGGCATGAAGGAACCCTATGTGTGGGTGAGTGGAGGAAAGATCGGAGGAGTCAAAGAGGATAGGCAATGCCACAAGACCTTCACTCACTGAATCAACTAAGCAGGGCTCACAGAGACTGAAATGGCAAACGCAGAGCCTACATGGGTCTGTACCACTTCCTCTGCACAAATATTAGGGTTGTTGCATTGGTGTTTTTGTGGTACTCCAAACAGAAACGAGCAGGTTTATCTCTGACTCTTTTCCTACTCATGGATAGCTTTCCTTCTATTGGGATTGCCACGTCCAGCCTTAATATGAGGGCTCTCACCTTCTCTTACTGTATCTTTTTTGTCACATTTTAGTGTTGTCTCTTGGAGACCTGCATCCTTCTGAGTAGAAAATGGGGAAGTGAATCTGTGGAGGAATTGGTAAAGTAAGAGTAGTGAAGGAAAGGAATCTGTGGTTGGGATGTGTCTTATGAGAAAAATCTATTTATTAATTTAATTTATTCTTTCACATATTAAATCCTAAGCATTTCTCCTCCCCTTTCTCCACCCAGTCCCTTCTCCCTCTCCACTTTCCACCTCTCTCTTATTTTCCCTTCAGAAAATGGTAGGCCTCCCACAGATGTCAACCAAATATGACACATGAAGTCTCAATAAGATTAGGCAACTCCCTTGAAATTAAGGCTGGATGAGACAACCCAGTAGAGGATGAGGGTTCCAAAGCAGTTAAAACCATCAGAAACAACAGCCTCCACTTTCTCTGTTAGAGGTTCCATAGAATACCAAGTTATACCATTATCACATATATGCAGAGGGCCTAGGTTAGATCCATGTAGACTTACTGATTGTCATTTCGTTGCACTATCGGCCCAGGTTAGTTGATTCTGTGGGCTTTCTTCTTGTGTCTTTGACCCTTATGGCTCCGACAATTCTTCCTTCCCTTTTTCCACTGGATTCACACCTCAGACAAAGAGTGTTTAAGAAAAAGTGGGACATTTTCATAATGGAGTATTATTTAGCAGTAATAAAATGCATGAAATTTGTAGGCAGCTATTGCATGAATTCTAATTGGCCTTAATATTAAAAGCCCCGAGTCAGATATCAGGGTAAATCCTGCAAGATCAGAGAAGTAAAGAAGTCAGCAACTAGAGAGACCTCTACGGAATCTTCAGACCAAAGTAGGCAAGATCCTGTCTCCATAAATCCTCAGACTGTATGCAGTTCACTCCTGTCTCCTGCCTATTATTCCTCTCTCTGTCCAGCCATATCCTTTCCTGTCTCCACCTCCTTAGCACTGAAATTAAAGGCCTGTGACTCCCACATACTGGCTTTAAAGGAGTGAGCTACCACCACCTGACTCTTTGAGACTGGATCAATCAAATGAAGCCTACGGTGACCTTGAACTCACAGAGATCTGTCTGCCTCTGCCTCCCAAGTGGTGGGATTAAATGGGCTAGATACCACTGTCTGGTATTTATGGCTAATTATTGGTTTAGCTCAGCACTCTGATATTCTGTCAAGCTTTTTTGTTGTTGTTGTTAGATCACAAGCAAAATATCACCACAGCAAATGGATGGAACTAGAAAAGATTAATTTGGGCAAGGTAACTCAGGCCCAGAAAGACAAACATGGTATGTACTCATTTTAAGGGGTATTAACTTGCCTTAGTTAGTTTTTCTATTGTTGTGAAGAAACAGCATGACTGCAGAAACTCTTATAAAGAAAAATACTTAATTGAGGTAGCTCACACTTTCAGAGATTTGCTCCATTATCCTCATGTTGGGACATGGTAGCTTGCAGGCAGATATGCTGTTGGAGAAGGAGGTGAGATATCTACATCTTGATCAGCTGGCACCAGGATGTGAACTGTAACATTGGGCATAGCTTGAGAACAGGAGACCCAAGAGTAACACATTTCCCCCAACAAGGCTGCAACTATTCTGACAAGTTCATACAGTCTAATAGTGCCACCCCCTCTGGGAGCCATTTTTTTCAAACCTGAACCAACTGTCAAGTAAAAGACAATTATGCTTCAATTCACAGATCCAGAGAGGCCAAATTAGAAGTATGGCTTAAGGGGAGATGCAAGTATCTTTATTGGATAAAGAAATAAAATAGATATTGAGGATGGACTGGGTACAAATAGGGGTGGAAACAGGAAGAATTAGGTGGGGGGAATAAGAAGGGAAAGAGAACTGGGAGAAAGAACTGGAACCAGGGGCAATTTAGTGGCAGGCTAGAAACATAGTATAATGGAAAGTCCCTGAAATCAATTAGGGTGAGGTTAGCTAAGACTCCTAGAAATAGGGGTTATGGAAACTGAACATGCCGTGTCCTATAACCAGACAAGTTTTCTAGTGGAGGGATTGGGACATTAAAACAACTGCAAAAATATCTGATCTACACTTTGTCCTGACAGCAAGATTTGCATAGTAAAAGTGGCACAGAAAATATGGGAGTGACCAACCAATAACTGATTCAGCCTGAGACCCATGTTGCGAGTGAGAGTACACCCCTGACATTGCCTGGAGGAAGAGCAACCAGAAGATAGATGGGCTAGAGACTCATGATAGAAACAAACAGGTCAGAAAGAAGTAAATGCAATGATCCACTATGTATCAGTTACACTCTGTAAAACAAGCTATGAAAATAGAGGCAGAGACCCACCACCAAATATTAGGCATAATTAAGTGACAAACATAGTTTCAATAAAAAAGGAATATAAGGACTGAAAATCTGATACAACAGAAGATCTTATCTAATGCTTTTCTAGAATCACACTTGGAAGGCAGTGGATGACATCAGTAAGTCAGAAAGTTCCACTTCCTAACTGGACTACTTTACAAAACTCCCTTTTTTCAAATAAAATTATTATGGAGTATGTTCTGTGGTGTGGGTCCAATTGTAGGGATACATTTTTTTAATATTAGTATCAATGTATTAATTATATATTAATATATTAATTAATAGATGAATTTAATTAAAAATCCCAGTTTTGCCATTATAAACTGATTATCTCCTTGCAACAGACTCTTAGCAGGGACTCTTTTAGATCTCTGTTCCTTGGACTCTACATGAAAGGGTTCAGCATGAGACTTAATAGTGAAATTTGTGTAATATCATAATATATTAAGAAGGAATAAAGACCAGCCAAAACAGTAACTTGTAAGTAAACTTTTAGAGAGTCACACATGCAAGGCAGAGGAAGGCATCACTAAGTCAACAACGTCCGATTCCATACCTAAACTACTTTGCAAAACTGCCTTTTGCAAATGGAAATGTAAGTTCTTGAATGCTGATTCCATTGTAGGAATACATTTTGTAATATTAGCATCAACATATTTATTAGGTAAATTTAAGTAAAAGTCCCAGTGCTGTAATTATAGGCAGATTTTCTTCTTGTAAAGGACTCTTATCAGGGCCTCTTTTATGTCTCTGTTCCTCAGGCTGTAGATGAAGGGGTTCAGCATGGGAGTCACCACTGTGTACATCATAGCTATCATAGTCTCTTTCACAGTAGAGTTATTAGCTGAAGGACATAGGTAGACACCAATAATTGTCCCATAGAACAGTGAGACCACAGACAGGTGGGAGCCACAGGTGGAGAAGACCTTGTGGATAACCCAAGCAGATGAAACCTTTAGGATGGAGCAGATAATTTGCACATAGGACACAATGATGAGTAAGAATGGGATGACAATAATGGGTCCTCCTAAGATAAATATCATTAGTTCATTAATAAAAATGTCAGAGCAAGACAACTTGATCAGGGCAGACAAGTCACAGAAAAACTGGGGGATCATGTTGTCCTCACAGAAAGACAATCTAGCCAAGAGAAGGGTGTGCAGCATGGCATACAATATATTAAATACCCAGGACATTGCTACCACACACACACAGAGCTTGGGGCTCATGATGCTGGTGTAATGAAGGGGAAAGCAGATGGCCACATAGCGGTCATAGGCCATGGCTGAAAGAAGAAAGTTTTCCATGTTTCCAAAAACTATGTGAAAGTACATTTGTGTCAGACAACCCACATAGGGGATGGAGGGAACTTCAGTCTGCATGTTCTTCAATAACTTTGGCGTTGTGACAGAGGCAAAGCAGAAGTCAGAGAAGGACAAATTACTGAGAAAGAAGTACATGGCTGTGTGGAGATGGGAGTCCAGTAGAATGAGGACGATGATGATGAGGTTCCCCATGACAGTGGTGAGGTACATGGACAGGAGCAGTGCATAGAACAGCGGCTGATGCTCTGGGAGGTAGGGCAGACCCCGGAGGATGAAGGAAGAGATGACAGTTTGGTTTGTCATTATTAAAAGTATCCAGTATCCTAAGGAGAAAATATTAGGATCCTTTCAAATTCAAAAAATAAACATATATTTGGATATATTTGTACAAAAAGAAATCTGACAATGATTACAGTGACTATATCCTCAAACTCCAAATGTCTGTAATCATTACAATCAGCAATGATTTTTTTCCCCAGCTTTTTCCTAACCTGATTCTATCTCCCATCCTTTTAACAGAGATTTGTGCATTTTCTACTGAATGTCAGATGTATTAATTCTTCTCTCTCATGCAACTTGTTCAACTGTTGTTTATCCATTTGTAATTTATGCTATCTTATTTTGTATGTTGATGTTATTGATAAATTTGATAAACTATGTCCTTATAATTTTATATAAGTTTCTAGTAAAACACACATACTTAGTTTCTTAGATTACCATTTCAAACTCAGATGTGCATGTCTATGTAACACACAGATATCTACTTTGCTATACACTAATAATCTTTTTGCCAGTGTATGTATAACAGATAAGGGGCCCAAAAGCCACAAGAGAAATTCATGTCTTCACTCTGTTGTCTTCCAAAGCACTCCTCAATCTCCTACCTCTCCAGGCTCTCATTGGATAGCAAAAGAAATTCATGTTTGTGTCAGAAATCTCTGAATTTGACCCAGTTTTCCCTTAACTTGAACTACTGTCACATATTATACAGAGTCTCCTCTCCAGCCTTCTCCTATTTATTCCATTCCTTTCTGTGTGATTATATCAATATATCAGAATCATCTTTTTTCTTTACTGGAACACAGAAGCAGATTCAGTTCATGTCCATGTTCTTAATTCTCTTGACCCTGTTTTTCTCCTTCAACATGCTTCATTTACACATTCTAACAGAGGAGTTCCATCCTTTGTTGTCGTATTTATTCTGCACATTACCACTGTTGCTCTGAGGATAAGGACAAAGCTCCTATCAGGGACACAAACACTGTTTAATTTTCTCACCTATGCCCATGGTATATCCCACTATGGTCACAGCGATACTTGTATTTCTTTCTTCATCAATGCTGGGCCTAAAGTTTTTCCCTCTCAGTTGGACTGCTGTGGTGCACGCCTTTAGTCCCAGCACTTGGGAGGCAGCGGCAGGTGGTTCTCTATGGGTTTGAGGCCTGTCTCGTCTACAAGAGCTAGTTCCAGGACAGGCTCCAAAGCTATAGAGAAACCCTGTGTCAGGAAGAAGAAAAAGGAAAAAAGTCTTATCTCTACCATTTGAGAGTGGCTCATCTACTTCACTATCACTCCCTTCCCACTTCTCTCCCTTCATTTGGTTCATACTCCTTCATATGTAAATGGTATTATTTATCATGTACACAGTTAAATTTACCAGTGCCCCATACTAAGTAAGACTTTATCCATGTCTCATAGAATTCTATATGTATCCATTGCATTTATATTTTTTAATCACTGCAGTAATCTACCTTCACATGAATTGTAATCTATATGCATTTTAGGTCTTAAATGACTCCATTCTGTTTGGTTATTTACAAATTTTCTTAATCTCTAACTAGCGTTAGTACCTGTCATGATATATAACTTTGTCCAGTGAAAATTTTTTGCCTGGTGATTAAACTGATATGTATTTCTACAACTTCAATGGTAGAAAATTCCCCATTTCAATGAAAAAACTTGATGAGTCAGCACTAAATTTTACACTCTATGATGAGCACCAGAGATCTAATGTGCAGAGGTAGAGCTCATCATTTGCATCATTGTTCAATAATACTGATAATTCCAAGTCATAAACATATGATTTAATCCATAAAATGCGATTTGCTGAAAACAAATAGGATGAAAAATTGAATAAATTATAAAATTGAGGGAACAAAGTTACTTCGGAATTTTCACTTATTCCTCAATTGACTATACTCTCTGTGATGGTTGATTTATACATCAAATGGGTTAAGCCCAATGCCAATTTTGGACAAATTATAGTTGGTAATAATATGTTCTATAAATGTTATTAAAATCAGCAGATTTTGCGTAAAACAACTAACACTTCATGACATGATCTTCATTCAGGCAGATGAAAGAAATAGGGGTAGAGCACAATACACTACAGAAAAAATTTACATTTTTGCCTTAGATAAAAGTCTATAACCTCTACTCTCAGAGGCCCCAATATTCTAATAGTTTTCAAATGTTCACCTTTTCAGTTGCTAATCTATACAATCGGTATCCTAAGTCACATGCATGTACACACACACACACACACACACACAAAGACTGGCCTCAAACATGCAACACCACTACACTTTCCTAAACACTAGAATTACAGGTATGTGCTAACAGCCCCAATTTCTGCTTCTCCTAGAAGTAGATAGTACCTTTGTGTTATGGAGGCTTGTGCACATTAATCACTATCCATAGAAATCACCATCATCTGTTGCCAATGATGGGCTAGGGGAGTAACTGCCTTATTTAGATGTTAAGCCCACCATTCTCAAATTAAACAGCACCTAGAAATACCAAGGGATATATTTCTAACAGCTGGTACACCTGCATATCATCTTGGACTATGTAGAAAAACTGGTTTTGATTATAGGGATATCATTTTACATGAGCACCTAGATGATATTATGTCTTCCTCGATGGGCTGCTCTTAGGAGCAATTACAGATGCAACCTCTAAAATGCAAATTTGTGAACTTGTACAGATAAAATGGGTCATCATTTTTGGTAGGACACTCTGCAGACATTGCTAAGACCCCACAGTGAAAAGCATAGTAATCATTGAGCACTGGGGCAGTGAACTCCATCTCACAGCACTGCTCTTGGATTGAAATGGTTTGTTATTGAGAAAATTACATAATGAGTAATTGTAATGAAGCCATAAATATGAAAGTTGTTATATGATGACCATGAAAGATTTAGTGTGATAAATTCTTGGAAGACAGTAAAAAGAAGAATGCTACTGTACCTGGAAAACTGTTCTGCATGGCACTTGAAATTCATGTAGATTGACAGCAATACAGTAGTTTATTTTTCTGAACGAACCCAGCTCTGCTGATGCTGAGACCAAGTTTCATGTTCAGGATCCTGCTCGCCTTTGTTTTATTTACACACACAGGGACTAGTGGCCTCTGTACTCATTACCTATCTGCCTATCCCTACTCACATCCTCCTGTGGCCAGTCCTGGATCTTAGGCACCCTGCATCTCTCAGGAGTCCAGAAGCTGTATAACTCATTAAAGACATTTCATTATCCAGCTCCTTCCTAGGACCAATTTACCTCAGGGATCTCCAGTAGATACTAATTATAGTCACTGATCACTCTTTCCTACACTAACAGGAAAGTAGAATTTAAAGTATAACAACATACAAACAAAAATAAAGACATGTATGATGCAGTTTTCCCGTTTGTATGCTGTGAATATGTCCTATTACTATTTGTTAATAAAGAATCTGCTTTGGTTTATGACAGGACACAATATACATGGGATAGAAAACTAAACTAAATGCAGGGAGAAAGAAGGTAGAGTCAGGCAGATGCCATATAGCTGCTGAAGGAGAAAGATACCTTACCAGGGAGCCAAAGCCTTGTGCTGAAACACAGGTTAATAGTAATAGGTTAATTTTTAATGTAAGAGCTAGCTAGAAACATGCCTGAGCCATTGGTGAAACAGTGTTATAATTAATATAGTTATGTGTGATTATTTGGGTCTGGGCAGCTAAGAAACAAAAGTACAGTCTCCATTTACATATGCAGTTCCAAGAAAACTAAAAAAATAAAGGTGGAAAGATGCATACTCATTGACTGGTCAAGTAATGAGCAGGCTTCTGTTTGATGGAGCCCACATTTTAGAGGGAGAAATGGAGCAGTTGACTAGAAAACCAGCCCATGTTATTTTCATTGGTAATGACTTAGAGTGTCTTACACAATAAAAATTTACACAAGAAGCCACAGATAGTTTTAAAAGTTTTGGCTGTGATTCTTGCTTTTAATGAAAGTTCAAACTCTCCAGACCATCCTACAATAGTTTTTAAGTGCAAGTGGAATGAAACTGTAGAAAATCACACACACTGGGACAGCTTCCAAATATAGCATCTCAATCCAACGTGATTGTCTAGCTGCTAAAGTAAAGGGTTTGGGGCATAGACACAATCTTCTAGTAAAATTTAAACTTCAGGGAGCCAACATGGCGGCGCCCATCAGCGTCCACCTGTTCATCCGTGGAGACAACTTGTAGTCTAGATTCAACATAATCTGAATTTCAACAAAGTTGAAAATAGAAAGACAACAGGCCGAGCGGAGCAGAGGCCCAGGCGGCAGACAGCAGGGACCAGAGCACAACACCGAGAGCAGATCGTCCCACTACAATTAAAGCAAAGAGGTAGGCCTTTGGTTAACGAGATCCCTAGCAAGGAAGGAGCCGGGTCCTGTTCCTGAAGACCCTTCCAAGGGGCGAGAGGGAACTTGGCCCCTGGCAGGAGCCAGGAAACAGAGCGACAGTATTTTGTAAGAGGAGCCCCTGGTCAACAGGGAAACCTGAACCGGTTTTGAAAGACCCATTAGATAGTTTCAATAGGAGGAGATGGGCAGGCGCCAAGGCAAGAATTCACTCAATAATCTGAAAAACAACATGAAAACACCAGAACCCAATGATCTTACAACAGATGGACTTGAACATCCTAATACGGAAGAAGGGGAAAGAATTGACTTTATGAAAGCAATTGAGGCCATTAAACAACATGTGAAAAATGCCCTTATAGAAATGGATCAGAAGTATAACCAAAAGTTTGAAGAAATGAGTAAATACGTACATGATACCCTGGGAAACCAAGAAAAAACGATCAAACAGGTAATGGAAACAGTTCAAGAATTGAAAACTGAAAGGGAAGCAAGGAAGAAAACACAAACTGAGCACCAGCTGGATATGGAAAATCCAGGTCAATGAGCAGAGCCTACAGAAACAAGCACAATCAATAGAATACAAGAAATAGAAGAAAGAATCTCAGATTTTGAGGACACCATAGAGAAAATAAACGCACTGATCAAAGAAAACAGCAAAACCAACAAATTCTCATCACAAAACATGCAGGAAATATGGGACACAATAAAAAGACCAAACATAAGAATAATAGGAATAGAAGAAGGAGAAGAGTCACAGCTCAAAGGCCCAGAAAATATCTTTAACAAAATTATGGAAGAAAACTTTCCCAACATAAAGAAAGATATTCCTTTGAATATTCAAGAAGCATACAGAACACCAAACAGACTGGACCAAAGAAAAACATCCCCTCGCCATATAATAATCAAAACACAGAATATACAGGTTAAAGAAAGAATATTAAGAGCTGCAAAGGAAAAAGGCCAGGTAACTTATAAAGGTAAACCAATCAGACTTACACCTGACTTCTCTATGGAAACCATGAAAGCCAGAAGGTCCTGGATAGAGGTACTGCAGAAGCTAAGAGACCATGGATGCAAACCCAAACTACTATACCCAGCCAAGCTATCGTTCACTATCAATGGAGAAAACAAGACATTCCAGGATAAGAACAAATTTAAACAATACATAGCCACAAATCCAGCCCTACAGAAGGTAATAGAAGGAAATTTGCAACCCAAGGAATCCAACATTGCCAACACTGCCTACAACAACTCAGGCATCTAGCAACCCTTCACCAGCACAACTCAAAGAAGGGAGACACACAAACTCTAATACCAAAAACAATAAGAATAACGGGAGTAAACAACCACTGGTCATTAATATCACTTAATATTAATGGTCTCAATTCACCTATAAAAAGGCACAGACTAAGAGATTGGATACGAAAACAGGATCCAACATTCTGCTGTTTGCAAGAAACACATCTCAACCACAAAGACAGGCATCTACTCAGAATAAAGGGTTGGGAAAAGGTCTTTCAAGCAAATGGTCCTAAGAAAAAAGCAGGCGTGGCCATATTAATTTCTAACAAAACTGACTTCAAACTAAAATCAATCAGAAGAGATCGAGATGGACACTTTATACTTATAACAGGAACAATTCATCAGGATGACGTATCAATCCTGAATATCTACGCCCCTAATACAAAAGCACCCACTTATCTAAAAGAAATATTACTAGAACTGAAGGCAGACATTAAACCACACACACTAGTAGTAGGAGACTTCAATACACCTCTCTCTCCAATGGACAGGTCAATCAGACAGAAACCTAATAGAGAATTAAGAGAATTATTGGAGGTAATGAAGCAATTGGACTTAACAGACCTCTATAGATCATTCCACCCAAATAGGAAAGAATATACCTTCTTCTCTGCAGCTCATGGAACCTTCTCGAAAATTGACCACATACTCGGTAACAAAGCAAACCTCCACAGATACAAAAAAATATCAGTGTCCACCTGTGTCTTATCAGATCACCACGGATTAAAGTTAGAATGCAACAACACTACCCCCAGAAAGCCGACAAACTCATGGAAACTGAACAGTCAACTACTAAACCACACCTGGATCAAGGAAGAAATTAAGAAAGAAATTAAAGTCTTCCTTGAATTTAATGAAAATAAAGAGACAACATACTCAAACCTATGGGACACGATGAAAGCAGTGCTAAGAGGAAAGTTCATAGCACTAAGTGCACACTTAAAGAAAACGGAGAAAGCATACATAGGGGACTTAACAGCACACCTGAAAGCTTTAGAAAAAAAAGAAGCAGATGTGCCCAGGAGGAGTAGAAGACTGGAAATAATCAAACTGTGGCGGAAATCAACAAAATAGAAACACAGAAAACAGTCCAAAAAATCAATGAAACAAAAAGTTGGTTCTTGGAGAAAATCAACAAGATCGACAAACCCCTATCCAAACTAATTAAACAACAGAGAGAGAACACGCAAATAAATAAGATCAGAAATGAAAAGGGGGACATAACCACAGACACAGAGGAAATTCAGAGAATCATTAGATCTTACTACAAAAGCCTGTATGCCACAAAACTGGAAAATACAAAAGAAATGGACATTTTTTTAGATAAGTACCAAATACCAAAGCTAAACCAAGACCAGGTGAACAATCTAAACAGACCGGTTAGTCGCGAAGAACTAGAAGCTGTTATCAAAAATCTCCCCTCAAAAAAAAGCCCAGGACCAGATGGCTTCAATGCAGAGTTCTACCAGAACTTCCAAGAAGAGCTAATACCCATACTCCTTAATGTATTTCACAATATAGAAACAGAAAAGTCATTGCCAAATTCCTTTTATGAAGCTACAGTTACCCTGATACCAAAACCACATAAAGACCCAACCAAGAAAGAGAATTACAGGCCTATCTCACTCATGAATATTGACGCAAAAATTCTCAATAAAATACTGGCAAACCGAATTCAAGAACACATTAGAAATATTATCCATTATGATCAAGTAGGCTTCATCCCAGAGATGCAGGGCTGGTTCAACATACGCAAATCTATCAATGTAATCCACCATATAAATAAACTGAAAGAAAAAAACCATATGATCATTTCATTAGATGCTGAAAAAGCATTCGACAAAATTCAACACCCCTTTATGATAAAGGTATTGGAGAGGCTAGGGATACAAGGGTCATACCTAAATATAATAAAAGCTATTTACAGCAAGCCGACAGCTAACATTAAATTAAACGGAGAAAAACTCAAAGCCATCCCACTAAAATCAGGAACACGACAAGGATGTCCACTCTCTCCATACCTCTTCAATATAGTGCTTGAAGTTCTAGCAATAGCAATAAGACAACATAAGGGGATCAAGGGGATCCGTATTGGAAAGGAAGAAGTTAAGCTGTCGTTATTTGCAGATGATATGATAGTATACATAAGCGACCCCAAAAACTCTACCAAAGAACTCCTACAGCTGATAAACACCTTTAGTAATGTGGCAGGATACAAGATCAACTCCAAAAAATCAGTTGCCTTCCTATACACTAAGGATAAAGAAACCGAGAGGGAAATCAGAGAAGCATCACCTTTCATGAAAGCCACAAAGAGCATAAAATATCTTGGGGTAAACCTGACCAAGGAAGTGAAAGATCTATTTAACAAGAACTTTAAGTCTTTGAAGAAAGAAATAGAAGAGGACACCAGAAAATGGAAGGACCTCCCTTGCTCTTGGATTGGGAGGATCAACATAGTAAAAATGGCAATTCTACCAAAAGCAATCTATAGATTCAATGCAATCCCTATCAAAATCCCATCAAAATTCTTCACAGATCTGGAGAAGACAATAATCAACTTTATGTGGAAAAACAAAAAACCCAGGATAGCCAAAACAATCTTATACAATAAAGGAACGTCTGGAGGCATTACCATCCCTGACTTCAAACTCTATTACAGAGCTACAGTATTGAAAACAGCTTGGTATTGGCAAAAAAACAGAGAAGTCGACCAGTGGAATCGAATAGAAGACCCTGACTTTAACCCACAAACCTATGAGCACCTGATTTTCCATAAAGGAGCTAAAAGTATACAATGGAAAAAAGAGAGCATCTTCAACAAATTGTGCTGGCAAAACTGGATGTCAATCTGTAGAAGAATGAAAATAGATCCATATCTATCACCATGCACAAAACTCAAGTCCAAGTGGATTAAAGACCTCAATATCAGTCCGAACACACTGAACCTGATAGAAGAGAAAGTGGGAAGTACTCTACAACACGTGGGCACAGGAGACCACTTCCTACGTATAACCCCAGCAGCACAGACAGTAAATGCCTCATTGAATAAATGGGACCTCCTGAGACTGAGAAGCTTCTGTAAAGCAAAGGACACTGTCGCTAAGACAGAAAGGCAACCCACTGACTGGGAGAAAATCATCACCAACCCCGCAACGGACAAAGGTCTGATCTCCAAAATATATAAAGAACTCAAGAAACTAGACCGTAAAAGGCTAATCAACCCAATCATAAAATGGGGCACTGAGCTGCACAGAGATCTCTCAACAGAAGAAGTTCAAATGGCCAAAAGACACCTAAGGTCATGCTCAACTTCCTTGGCGATCAGGGAAATGCAAATCAAGACAACTTTAAGATATCATCTTACACCTGTCAGAATGGCTAAAATCAAAAACACCAATGATAGCCTTTGCTGGAGAGGTTGTGGAGAAAGGGGTACACTCATCCATTGCTGGTGGGAATGCAAACTTGTGCAACCACTCTGGAAAGCAGTGTGGAGGTTTCTCAGGAAATTCGGGATCAACCTACCCCTGGACCCAGCAATACCACTCTTGGGAATATACCCAAGAGAGGCCTTATCATACAACAAAAGTATATGCTCTACTATGTTCATAGCAGCATTGTTTGTAATAGCCAGAACCTGGAAACAACCTAGATGCCCTTCAATTGAAGAATGGATGAAGAAAGTATGGAATATATACATATTAGAGTACTACTCAGCAGTAAAACACACGGACTTCTTGAAGTTTGCAGGCAAATGGATGGAAATAGAAAACACTATCCTGAGTGAGGTAAGCCAGACCCAAAAAGAGGAACATGGGATGTACTCACTCATATTTGGTTTCTAGCCATAAATAAAGGACATTGAGCCTATAACTCAGGTTCTAAGAGAAGCTAAATAAGAAGGAGAACCCAAAGAAAAACATATAGGCATCCTCCTGAATATTAACCTTCATCAGGCGATGAAAGGAGACAGAGTCAGAGACAGAGACCCTCATTGGAGCACCGGACTGAAATCTCAAGGTCCAAATCAGAAGCAGAAGGAGAGAGAGCACGAGCTAGGAACTCAGGACCGCGAGAGGTGCACCCACACACTGAGACAATGGGGATGTTCTATTGGGAACTCACCAAGGCCAGCTGGCCTGGGTCTGAAAAAGCCTGGGATAAAACCGGTCTCGCTGAACATAGTGGACAATGAGGACTACTGAGACCTCAAGAACAATGGCAATGGGTTTTTGATCCTACTGCACGTATTGGCTTTGTGGGAGCCTAGGCAGTTTGGATGATCACCTTACTAGACCTGGATGGAGGTGGGTGATCCTTGGACTTACCACAGGGCAGGCAACCCTCACTGCTCTTTGGGCTTACGAGGGATGGGTGACTTGTTTGGGGGAGGGGGAGGGAAAGGGGAGGCGGAGGTGGGGAAGAGACAGAAATCTTTAATAAAAAATAAAAATAAAAAAATAAAAAATAAAAAAAAAATTTAAACTTCATCTATCAACTAACTATGTGTGCTAAGGAGGAGGGCAGGAATACGCTGTTGTTGTTTGTTTTCTTTACTCCTTTGTTTCCTGCCACCCAGCTACCAGATAAATCACACATGGAGGCTCATTCTTAATTATAAATTCTGGTTTATGCCGTCTTAACCTAAATTATTCCATCTAATTTTTGCCTCTGGGTTTTTTTTCTTTTCTTTTCCTGCATACCTTTTCTTTCCTTTATACTGTGTCTGGCTGTGTAGCTTGGTGGCTGGCCTCTTAATTTCTCTTCCCTCCTCTCTTGTTCCTTGATTCTTCTTTGTGCTCCTCCAAGATTTCTCCTTCTATTTATTCTCTCTGCCTGCCAGTCTCACCTATTCTTTCTGTTGCTTCACTATTGGCTGTTTAACTCTTTATTAGACCATCAGGTGTTTTAGACAGGCACAGTCTTCACAGAGTTCAACAAATGCAGCATAAACAAAAGTAACACAACTTAAAATAATATTCTACAACAATATGGCCAGTAGATGGAATATTTAATGCTTCCTTAAGCCAAAAGAAAAGCAGTCCATGTTTTTATGCCTGGTCATTCATTTGGTATTCTTACCTATGAATACCATGATAGTACCTTCTACCACCATTACCTCAACTCCTCTAAATATATGTGAGATGACTTCCTAATGCCCTGTTCTGAGTTTATCATTGATCATGATGCCATTGGTGGCATTTATAATTCCTTTCTTCATTGTAGTTCTGAGCTTGGTAGTCATCTGATGAAGTTCTGTATTTGATTATGAAACACAAATTTTCATCTCCAGGAAATCTCAATCCTTATTGGTCTAATGTTATTTGAGCTCCTAGAGATGAGTAACTTTTGTTTGTGAATGTGAAAATGCTAAGTGAGATCTAAGGATGTATCCAGTATTTTAGAGAGAGGACTACCTGCTCTTGTTGTGAAAAACAGCCATATTTTGCTTGCTAATGTAATGGTTTCAGTTACTCCAGAAGAATGATTCATATACTCTCTGTATTTTGATTAGCATAAAAAGCAAAAGTGGTTTTATGGTAGATTTAAGTTCCACTCAATCATCTCTTGTTCCTCAGGCGCTGGATGAAAGGGTTCAGCATGGGAATTATAGTGATATTAACACAGAAATTTGTGAACTATCACAAAATCTTGGGAAAGATTAGAGATCAGTCAAAACAGTGATTTTTAACTAAAGCTTTTAGAGTCACACATGCAAGGCAGAGGAAGGCATCACTAAGTCAACAAAGTCTTGTTCCATACCTGAACCACTTTGCAAAATTGTGTTTTGCAAATAAAAATGTATGTACTTGAATGTTGGTTCCATTGTAGGGATACATTTTGTAATATTAATTTCAATATATTTATTAGGTAAATTTAAGTAAAAATCCCAGCGCTGCCATTATAGGCAGATTTTCTTCTTCCAGAGGACTCTTATTAGGGCCTCTTTCATGTCTCTGTTCCTCAGGCTGTAGATGAATGGGTTCATCATGGGTGTCACTACTGTATACATCATGGACATGACAGTCTCCTTCACAGTAGAGTTATTAGTTGATGGACATAAGTAGACACCAATGACTGTCCCATAAAACAGTGAGACCACAGACAGGTGGGAGCTACAGGTGGAGAAAACCTTGTGAATAATGCGAGCAGATGAAAACTTTAGGATGGAGCAGACAATTTGTACATAGGATACAAAAATGAGTAAGAACGGGATAACAACAATGGGCCCTCCAAAGATAAATATCATTAGTTCATTAATAAAAATGTCAGAGCAGGCCAACTTGAGTAGGGCAGATGTTTCACAGAAAAAGTGCTGTATCATGTTGTCCTGACAGAATGACAATCTAGCTAGGAGTAGGGTGTGTAACATGGAATACAGCATGTTAATCACCCAGGACAGTGCTACCATACATACACAGAGCCTGGGGCTCATGATGCTGGTGTAATGAAGGGGGGAGCAGATGGCCACATAGCGGTCATAGGCCATGACTACAAGGAGGAAGTTTTCCATGTTTGCAAAAAAAATAAAAAAGTACATTTGTATCAGACAACCTACATAGGAGATGGATGGAACTTGCCTCTGTATGTTCTGCAGCAAGTTTGGCATTGTGACAGAGGCAAAGCAGAAGTCAGAGAAAGACAAATTACTGAGAAAGAAGTACATGGGTGTGTGGAGATGGGAGTCCAGTAAAAAGAGGATGATGATGATGAGGTTCCCCAGGATGGTGGTGAGGTACATGGCCAGGAACAGGGCATAGAACAGGTGCTGGTGCTCTGGAGGGATGGGCAGGCCCAAGAGGAGGAACTGGGAGATGATAGTTTGGTTTTTCACTATCATTTTTGTTATCCAGTATCCTCTTGAGAAAAAGTAGGATCCTTTATATAAAAAATGAAATATATTTTGGGTATGTTTTGTATAAAAAGAAATCTGACAATGATTATAGTGACTATATCCTCAAACTCCAAATGTCTGTAATCATTACAATCATCAATGATTTTTCTAACTTCTTTACCTGATTCTGTCTCCTATCCTTTTCAAGAGAGATCTATGCATTTTATGCTGAGATACAAGCACACTAATGCTTTTATCTCCATCATCCTGCTCAACTGTTGTTTATTCATTTGTAATTTGCTGTATGTTTTTTTGTATATTGATCTGATTGAAAATTTTTATAAACTTTGTTCTCAAAATTTTATATAAGTTTCAAAAAACCCACATATATTCCAGTGCCTTATATGACCATTTCAAATTCAGATATGCATGTCTCTGTAACGAATACATTCATATCTTCACTCTGTTGTCTCCCAAAGCATTCCTCATTTCCTTCCTCCTCTCCAGTCTCTCATTGGATAGTAAAAGAAATTCAGGTTTGAGTCAGAAATCTCTGAGTTTGATCCTTTCATTTCTCCTTACATTGAACTACGGTCATACATCATCCAGTGTCTCCCCTTCATTCTGCCCCTATTTTATCCATCCCTTTCTGTGAGATTATATCTGTATATCAGGATCAGCTCTTGACTTTACTGGAACACAAAAGCAGATATAGTTCATGTCCATGTTCTTATGTCTCTTGATGCTTCTCTTCTCCTTCAGCATGCTTCATTTATGCATCTAACAGAGGTGTCCAATCAGCTATTGTCTGATTCATGCTTCACGTTACCACTGTTGCTCTGAGGATAAGATAAGGACAAAGCTGTTACCAGGGATGCAAACACTGTTACATATACTCACATGTGCCCGTGGTATATTCCCATATGCTTTCCCAGTAACACTTGTATTTCTCTCTTCATCAATACTTGAGTTAAAACTCTTCCTCTCCTCCATTTTAGAGTTGCTCATTTACTTTACTATCACTTTCTTCTTTCTTCTCTCCAGTCAATTGGTTCATCCTCATTTGTATGTAAAGGTATTGCTTATCACATACACAACTAAATTTACTGTCTCCCCAAACTAAGTAGGACCTTCAGCCATGTCCCATAAGATCCTGTATGTATCCAATACACTTATTATTTTAGTCAGTGTTTTAAGCTACCTTCACATCAGTTGTAATCTACATGCATTTGAGATCTTTTATGACTTAATTCTGCTTGATTATTTACAATTTTTCTTAATCTCTAACTAGGTCCAGTACATATCACTTTGTACTGTGAAATATTTTTGTCTGGTGCTTAAACTGATATAAACTTCTTCAACTTCAATTTCAGTAGAAAACTCACCATTTCAATTGAAACCCTAGAACAGATATAATTAAATTTTAAACTCTATAATGAGCATCAGAGATCTAATGTGCACAGTGTTGGGGATAATCATTTGTATCACATCTCAGTAATACTGATATCTCCAAGTCACATATATAAGGTTTAATTCACAAAATGTCATTGATTTTATTGCAGAAAACAAATAGGATAAATTTTTTATGAATTATAAAAAAGGAACAAAGTTACTTTGAAATCTTCACTTAAGTTATTCCTCAGATGACTATGTTCTGTGTGATAGAACATCAAGTATATTAAGACCAATACCAATTTTTGACAAATTCTACTTAGTAATAAGATATTCTATGAATGTCATTAAAATCTGTAGATTTTGCATTAAACAACAAACACTTTAAAACATGAGCTTCATTCAGTCTGATGAAAGAATTAGGGGAAGAGGACAATACACTGTAGAAAAAAATTCATTTCTCCCTTAGATAGAAGTCTATAATCTCCACTCTTTTTCAGAAGCCCCACTATTCTACATAGTTTTCACATGTTCACCTTATTTGTTGCTAATCTATGCAGACAGTATCCTAAGTCACATGCATGTGCACACATGCACACACACAGAGAAACACACACACACATACACAAATCATTCTGTGATTCTGGATAACATTGGTTAATGAACTTATTACCTGCTCCAAAGCTGACAAAACAGGAGAAACATCAAGAGTTGTAATCAACATTTTTTTCTGAAATGCTACAACTAAGTCTGACTGCTTGTTTCTTCACAGACTGGCAGTGTTTAATGCAACTGAAGCCAGAGTTTGTACACATGAACATTACATATTAGCCTGGGAGAGGGGTAAACCATATTGGGAAAAATCACACACCATTTAAAGATGTTCTCCTTATGGAATCAAAACTGGCATGAAACATGCAATACTCCTGACTATTTCCAAACATTGGCATTACAGTTGTGTGCCACCATCCCCAATTTCTGCTTCTCCTTTAAATGAACAGTACCTTTGTGTTGTGGAGACTTGTGTACATAGATCACAATCCAGAGAATCGCCATCAACTGTTACCAATAATGAGTTAATGGAGTTCTTGCGTTCTTAAGATGTTAAGATCACAATTCTCAAATTAAACAGCACCTAGAAATACCAAGAGGTATGTTTCTACCAGTTGGTACCCCTGTGTAACATCTTGGATTATGAAGAGGAACTAATTTGATTGTATAGATTTCATTTTATATGAGCACCTGGATAATCTTATGTTCTTCCTTGATGGACTATACTTAGAAGAAAACACAGATGTGATCACTAAAACACAGATTTGTGAACTTGTACAGATAAGATCAATCATCATCTTGAGTAGGGCATTGTTCAGAGTTTGATAAGACCCCACAGTGTAAAGTATATTAAACCAATAAGCACTAGAGCAGTGAACTCCATCTCACAGTATTACTCTTAAATTAAAATGGTGGGATATCGAGAAGAAATTGTATGATGAGTAATTGTAATAAAGTTATTAACACAAAAGTGATTATATGATGACCACGAAACATTCACAGTCTGATAAATTCTTGGAAGACTGAGAAAAGAAGAATGTTATTATACCTGAAATTTGTTCTGCATCACACTGGAAATTCATGTGGATTGACAGAAAGACAACATTTCACTTTCCTGAATGTACCCAGATTCGCTGAGGCTGAGTCAAAGTTTCTGGTTCAGTATCCTGCTCATCTTTCTTTTGTTTGCAGGCACAGGAACTAGTGGCCTGTGTGCTCATCATATATCTGCCCTATCCCTACTCACATTCTCCTGTGGACATTCCTGGGCCTTAAGGGCTCGAATCCCTTAGGAGTTCAGATACTGTATAACTCATTAAAGATATACTAATTACCCATGTCCTTTCTAGGATCAATTTACCTCAGGGATTTCTACTGGAGATCAGTTGTTACTGATCACTCCTTCCTACACTTACGGGATTGGAAAAATGATAGAAAAATAAGAAACAAAAGGAATAAACACATGCAATCATAAAAAAACCAAAAATGTGGAAAGAACACCCATTGACTGTTCATGTAATGAACAAGTTTCTGCTTGACTGGGGCCCACTTTGTTAGAGTGAGAAATAAAGAAGTTGACTAGAAAACCTCTTCAAAGTTATTGGATAGTATTTTCATTAATAATGTCTTAAAGCATCTCAAACCAAAAAAATTACAGAAGAAGCCATGGATAGTTTTGAAAGTTTTAGTTGTGATTCTAGCTTTTAATGGCTGAACCCTCACCCCATCCCATCCACCAGTAGTTTTTAAGTAGAATGAGTTCTTAGAATATCACACAGACTGGGATGCCTTCCAATACAGTATATCAATTCAATATGACTAAGTAACTGCAAAAGATTTAGGACATATACCAACCTTCTGGAAAAAAATTAAACTTCATCAGCCAAATTTCTGTGTATTTAATTAGAGTGGGGAAATTCCTGATTTTAGGAACAAAGTTTTTTTTCTGAGCTTTTTTCCATTAAATATATTGTTGATTATAGCTTGGCCAATTATATTATTATGTTGAGGTAAGTTTCTTCGATTCCCTGTTTTCATTAAGAATTTTAGCATAAAGGAATGTTGCATTCTTCTTAAAAAGGCTTTCTTCTTTCTCTCCTGAGAAGATCATGTGACTTTTGTGTTTGAGCCCATATGTGTGATATAGTATATAGTGGTTTACATATGTTGAATAATCTCTGCACATCTAGCATAAAGTCAAAATGGTCATGATGAATCTTTTTTTTGACATATTCTTAAACTCATTTTCCTAGTATTCTGTTGAGAATGCATTAAATTGTGTTCCTCATGGAGATTGGTTTATAATTTTCCTGTTTGTTTTATTTTATTCTGATTTTTTTAGTCAATATTTTCTGCCTTCATATTGTTATTTATTCCTAGTAGAGAGTTCTCATTTTCATACAGTACCATTTTGGCATTGGTTACATGTGAAAACTTGAGGTTTTGTGGGTATCCTTGTGAATGTTTGCATGTGGAGGCCAGGAGAGAATCTGGAGTTCTTCCCTCAGATGCTGTCCAATGGTGCTGTGATAGGACTTCTCACTGGAGTGGAACCTGACAATTAGGGTTGACTGGCATCACTGTTAACACAGGATCCCTTTTATCTGCCCAACACTATCATTAAAAAGATGTGTACCACTGCACACATTTTTTGATATGAGTTTAAGGGACTAAATTCAGAACCACATGCCTGCATGGTAAGTATTTTACCAACCTCTTCATCTCCCCAGGCTCCTCTTCCTGACATTTTTTACTTACACTTTAAAATTAAATCTAGAAGCTCGATGTTTGAATTGTTGCTATGCAAATTTTCTCCCATGTTCTCTTCAAACTGTCTTGTGCTTTCAAGATTTCTGTTGGTAACTGAGCTTCTCTTGTCAGAGCATAGTAAAAAAAATCTAAAAAAACGGATGAACTAAAATGATTTGGCTAGTCCATACCTTAGTACATATTCAAATGTATGCAAAGCAGCATATAATGTAGAAACTCACATACCCATGCCTCTTGTGGCACTACTGTTAGGACTCAATTCATGAGATCATCTAAGTGCTCATAAGCAATGTGTGAATAAATAATGCTTAGTATATACACTTCATGAACATTTATTCTGTAATTCAAAAATAAAATTGTGCATTATATTTTTTAAGAGATGAAATTAGGTCATGTTAAACCAAAGATGTCAGACACAGTGTGATGAACATCCTCGGTTTCCTCTTGTATGTTGAACAAGAACAATACATGATGCAGAACTATAGTTATTAGGGGATAGAAAAGAAAACATACATAGTGGGGGGATAGAAAGAGAGAGAGAACATATGGGAAATTTTATGTTAAATAAAATCAAAGCACCCCATTTGTATGAAATATGATAATGAAATTGATAATGTGAACTATTAATATATGCTCTTAAAATGACAATCTTGAGATTTAACTTTAATTTCATCAGATCCTATATATTGTGTGAATAACATTTTAATGAATGCCTTTGATGGCCGTTTGCATGTATAAGTTTATATAAACTTTTCCATGTAAATATACAGTTTATGTATATATATATACATATAAACATTACATCCATGCAAATATAAACATGCACATACATGCACATGTTGAAGGAGCTGTGGGCCGCTTCCCTGCCGCCCCAGCTCCCAGCCGCCTGCACAGCTAGCTTTATGCCCGAAATAATTACACGGAAACTGTATTTTTATAAACACTGCCTGGCCCATTAGTTTTAGCCTCTTATTGGCTAGCTCTTACATATTGATCTAACCCATTTTTAATAATCTGTGTAGCCCACGAGGTGGCTTACCAGGGAAGATCTTAACCTGTGTCTGTCTGGAGTGGGAGAATCATGGCGACTCCCTGACTTGGCTTTTTTCTCCCAGCATGGCGTATATATGCATATAAACTCTTTATTTACATGGAAAAGAAAACATACATATAGAAGGGAGAGGAAGAACAAGAGAGAAAAGATGTGGAAAAGAATAGGTTATATAAGTTCAAAGCATTTCATTTGTATAAAATATGATGATAAGAGATGGAATTAGTATGGTCTTGCTAATGTATAAATGTATATACATACATGTAAATAAAAGGTTGTGAATTTTTAAATTTTAAACTTCTGAGTTTTCTGTAACATTAAATGTTCTATACATGTAAATATACAGTTGTAAATTTTCAAAATGTTAAAGCTTTGTGTATTATGTAAAATTAAAAGCTTTCTTATTTTAAAATATCTTTATTTTTTTAAAAAAATATTTATTTATTTATTTATTTATTTATTTATTTATTTATTTATTTGTTATGTATACAATAGTCTATCTGTGTGTATGCCTGCAGGCCAGAAGAGGGCACCAGACCTTATTACTGATGGTTGTGAGCCACCATGTGGTTGCTGGGAATTGAACTCAGGACCTTTGGAAGAACAGGCAATGCTCTTAACCACTGAGCCATCTCTCCAGCCCTTAAAATATCTTTATTAGTTACAAATTTATTGTGTGTATTCAATGCATCTTAATCATATGATTCTCAAACTTCCTCTTCAACTTCCTTGTCCGTCTCCCACATATCTCTCTCTTATAAATATGTGTTATTTCTTCTTATTATTATATATAACCCAGATTCTAACTAGTGTTTCCCAGGTGCACATGACTGTGGGCTGATCAAATAGAGGGTAGGCAACCTACCAATGGCCTTGCCTCAATCAAAGAAAAGTGATATTCCCTTCCCTAGTAACCATCCTAGTAACCATAAGCTGCCAATAGCTCCTCTGTCGGGTACGGGGTATTGAGCATCTCTCCAACCTCTATGAGGATTGGAGGTTTTTTTTTTTGACACAGGGTTTCTCTGTATAGCTTTGGTGCCTTTCCTGAAACTAGCTCTTATAAACTAGGCTGGCCTCTCACAGAGACCTGCCTTCCTCTGCTTCCCTCATGCTGGGATTAAAAGTGTGTGCCACCACCGCCTGGCCGAGAATTGTTTTTCTTTTTAACAATAGAATTACAATATCCAAGTCCACAATCTGGGAAATATGTGGAAGTTACACTTTTGTTTTCAGTCTGCCCAGTCCTGAGTAATCACAGAGAAACTTATATTAATTACAAACTATTTGATTTATTAGCCCAGGCTTATTATTAACTAGTTCTTGCAACTTATACTAACCCATTTCTATTACTCTATATTTTTCCATGAGACTCATGGCTTCTTACCTCACATTTTGTTTCTCCAGTGACTGCTCACATCTCCCCCCAAACCACCTTTTTCCTCTCACTATCTCTGCTTGTATTTCCCTCCTAGCTATATTCTATCCTGTCATAAGCCAAAGCAAATTCTTTATTAACTAATGGGAAAAACTGGGGAATGGGCCAGGTGTTCTCTCTCTGTGTGGTTCCCCCATGGTCTGTAGTCTTCTCTAGCATCTATTCTACATTTAACATACCTTCCCTGCCATGCATGCCTACATAAGAGGGTCTGTTTCACAGAGCAGTCTGAGTGTTGCAATAACTCACTAAACGCAGGAATTATCCAGGGACACTATGACCACAACAACTCTTATAAAGGAAAGCATTAACTGGGAGCAGCTTGCGATTGAGAGGTTTAGTCCATTATCATAATGGAGAGTGGCATGTGGGCAGACATGGTGCTGGAGAAGGAACTAAGAGTTCTCCATGTTGATCTGCAGTCAGCAGAAGCAATCTGTGTCACACTGGGCATAGTTTGAACATAGGAGACCTCAAAGCCCACCCTTGCAGTGACACATGTCCTTCAACAAGGCCATATCTCCTCCTACAAGGGTGCTCAACCTAATAGTTCCACTCCTTACTAGAGTTATTTTCTTTCATACTACCACATTCTGCTTGCTGGCCCCCATAAAATTATAACTGTATCATAATGCAAAGGTACATTCACTCCAACTTCAAAAGTCTCCATACAAACTTATTTAAAATTCTAAAGTTCCAAGTCTCTTCTGAGATTCATACAACCTCATTACTGTAATCTAAGTTCAACATAAAGAAGAGGATCACATATTTCCAACATATAATGGCAGAGGCTATACATTGCTAATCCAAAACATCGGGAAGGGAGAATAGTGAGGAAACACTGCACCAAAGCAAGTCTGAAAACCAGCTGGGCAAGCTCCAAATTCTGCATCTCAATGTCTGATGTCAAAACACTCATCAATTCTCCAATTCTTTTTGTCTTTGCTGATTGCAACACAATTCATTTTTTAGGGTTGTTCTATTCCCTGTTAACAACTCTTTCAGCATGTGACCCATGGCTCTGGCAACTTCAACATCTTGGGGGATCTCCAATGCCATCCAGGCTGCACTTTCACAATTATAAGCACTTTTCTCTCTAGGCCTCTAGTATTACAGCCTGTGAGAGCAGCTCCCATGACTGCTCCAGGGTAGTAAAAAGAAACACTCGTAGAGTAGCAGGACTTGGGAATAATTCTTATCTATCTGAGGAATGAAGACACAAGCTCTGAGGGTCATTTGCTTTGTTTCTTTCCATCTCTTTTTGTGCACACTTTGTTTTATACAGCTCTTTATATACATTCTATGGAAGGCATTAAAAAATAAAAAAGGTACAACTGAGGGTCACATTTCATCCCTTGAGTAAATGATAAGGAGAAACCATTCCGGTAACATGAAATAAATCTGCCAGCCTTCTGATTAGTGGTACAACTGTTTTGCTAACCCCTAAAGAGATGTCCTAGAAATAGGTTAAAAATGTTAAAATATTGAAAAGTCTAAGGAAGAAACAAAGAAGTCGTGTACTATTTTACATTTCTTAAGTGTAGCTGACATTATAGACTGACATTTTGTGATTAACAAAACGTAAATATGTTGGTTTTTCTCAGGGCCAGGAGGCAGCTCTGACAAGGAAGTGCAACTCTTTGGGCTGTGAGTGAGTAATCATGACAATACATGGTTCTGTTGGCTGCAAGGTGAAAGATGGTAGGTATAGTGTTCTGCATTTCCCAACATACAGTGACATTGAAAATGTCCCAATCCTAAAAGTATATTCTCCTATCCTGTGTAAAACTTCAGATCACGAGGAAAGAAACTTGTAACACTTTATTCAAGGCTATGAGGTTAGATTATTATCTTCAGCCCTGGCTAATTGGGAAAACTTTTCCCACAGTTTAGCTGAATGAAAAGCTGTTTCTCTCTAGACATAATTAGTTCATTAATTGCTATTTTGCCACCCACATAAATTTCAGGACCTAAACAAAAAGCAGTTAATTAGCTGAACATTGAAACTTTTATTATAAAACTGAGATTCAGAGTTCATGCAATGATTTAATTGCTAAGGAATTTGTATAGGGATTTAGTCGTTGGCCTGTGTTGTCAGCCAGAATTGGCAAAAGAGATTGCCATAGTAATTTAGGTTGCTTTGTGTCTAATAATCCTGGGTCAACAAATTGGACACCTGGGAACTCTGTCTGTGATCATTATCTGTGAAGGTATAGCTTATGGAACATTCTGTCTACTTTGAATTTAATCTGAGGCTTTAAATCAGAGAATTGTATGTAATTTATCTTGTAAGCTTGAGCTAAGAAATAAAGCAGGCTTCTAAGTTTCTCATAGTTTTGTGGAACCAAGTCCTGACTATGTAAATATATTCTATTCACCAAAATTACAGTGTAAGTTGGAACAATCATTTTCTGTTGATCCACTTAAATAAATGTACCAGATAAGTAGGGAACACACTGCCAATAAGCTGTAGGAAGAATCCCATAGCTGTTTTAAGGGAGAATTGTGGTAGCACACAAAAAGATTACAGACAGAAGGAAACATCATTCATAGTGGCCTGTGACCTTGTAAGCCTTGCTTGCTGAGGTTCTTCCATCAGAGAGTTATTCTCTGGTGTGTTGACCTTATGAATATCAGTTGTTATCTGCTGCATATTCTTACAGACTCTGGAACTCCATTCAGGCACACCCCTGACACATGCCTTTCCTCAGCAACTTTCTTTAGTAACAGAGGGATATTCCATAGCCCCTGTCTTCTATCGTTGACTCTACAGCCAGAATCAAGTGACTGAAGCTGCCAACTTCTGTTGCTTCTTGTTCAGTTATATCGTCACCAGCTTTCTTTTTTCAATAGTATCCTTCACTGCATAAGGTTGGCCATCCTGGAAGAAAGTGTGGAATATATACACATTAGAGTACTACTCAGCGGTAAAAAACAATGACTTCGCGAATTTTGCATGCAAATGGATGGAAATAGAAAACACTATCCTGAGTGAGGTATCCCAGACCCAAAAAGAGGAACATGGGATGTACTCACTCATAATTGGTTTCTAGCCACAAATAATGGTCATTGAGTCTATATTCTGTGATCCTAAAGAAGCTAAATAAGAAGGTGAACCCAAAGAAAAACATATAGTTATTATCCTGGATATGGGAAGTAGACAAGATTGCCGGGCAAAAAATTGGGACCTTGGGGGTGGGGTGGGATGGGGGTAAGGGGAGACGGGGAGAGAAAAGTGAGAAGGGTTGCCTTTCTGTCTTAGCGACAGTGTCCTTTGCTTTACAGAAGCTTCTCAGTCTCAGGAGGTCCCATTTATTCAATTAGGCACTTACTGTCTGTGCTGCTGGGGTTATACGTAGGAAGTGGTCTCCTGTGCCCACGTGTTGTAGAGTACTTCCCACTTTCTATTCTATCAGGTTCAGTGTGTTCGGACTGATATTGAGGTCTTTAATCCACTTGGACTTGAGTTTTGTGCATGGTGATAGATATGGATCTATTTTCATTCTTCTACAGATTGACATCCAGTTTTGCCAGCACAATTTGTTGAAGATGCTCTCTTTTTTCCATTGTATACTTTTAGCTCCTTTATGGAAAATCAGGTGCTCATAGGTTTGTGGGTTAAAGTCAGGGTCTTCTATTCGATTCCACTGGTCAACTTCTCTGTTTTTATGCCAATACAAAGCTGTTTTCAATACTGTAGCTCTGTAATAGAGTTTGAAGTCAGGGATGGTAATGCCTCCAGACGTTCCTTTATTGTATAAGATTATTTTGGCTATCCTGGGTTTTTTGTTTTTCCATATAAAGTTGATTATTGTCTTCTTCAGATCTGTGAAGAATTTTGATAGGGATTGCATTGAATCTATAGATTGCTTTTGGTATAATTGCCATTTTTACTATGTTGATCCTCCCAATCCAAGAGCAAGGGAGATCCTTCCATTTTCTGGTGTCCTCTTCTATTTCTTTCTTCAAAGACTTAAAGTTCTTGTCAAATAGATCTTTCACTTCCTTGGTCAGGTTTAAAAAATCTTCACCAACCCTGCAACTGACAAAGGTCTGATCTCCAAAATATATAAAGAACTCAAGAAACTAGACCGTAAAAGGCTAATCAACCCAATTATAAAATGGGGCACTGAGCTGCACAGAGATCTCTCAACAGAAGAAGTTCAAATGGCCAAAAGACACCTAAGGTCATGCTCAACTTCCTTGGCGATCAGGGAAATGCAAATCAAGACAACTTTAAGATATCATCTTACACCTGTCAGAATGGCTAAAATCAAAAACACCAATGATAGCCTTTGCTGGAGAGGTTGTGGAGAAAGGGGTACACTCATCCATTGCTGGTGGGAATGCAAACTTGTGCAACCACTCTGGAAAGCAGTGTGGAGGTTTCTCATGAAATTCGGGATCAACCTACCCCTGGACCCAGCAATACCACTCTTGGGAATATACCCAAGAGAGGCCTTATCGTACAACAAAAGTATATGCTCTACTATGTTCATAGCAGCATTGTTTGTAATAGCCAGAACCTGGAAACAACCTAGATGCCCTTCAATTGAAGAATGGATGAAGAAAGTATGGAATATATACATATTAGAGTACTACTCAGCAGTAAAAAACAAGGACTTCTTGAAGTTTGCAGGCAAATGGATGGAAATAGAAAACACTATCCTGAGTGAGGTAAGCCAGACCCAAAAAGAGGAACATGGGATGTACTCACTCATATTTGGTTTCTAGCCATAAATAAAGGACATTGAGCCTATAACTCAGGTTCTTAGAGAAGCTAAATAAGAAAAACATATAGGCATCCTCCTGAATATTAACCTTCATCAGGCGATGAAAGGAGACAGAGACAGAGACCCACATTGGAGCACCGGACTGAAATCTCAAGGTCCAAAGCAGGAGCAGAAGGAGAGAGAGCATGAGCAAGGAACTCAGGACCGCGAGGGGTGCACCCACACACTGAGACAATGGAGATGTTCTATCGGGAACTCACCAAGGCCAGCTGGCCTGGTTCTGAAAAAGCCTGGGATAAAACTGGTCTCGCTGAACATAGCGGACAATGAGGACTACTGAGACCTCAAGAACAATGGCAATGGGTTTTGATCCTACTGCACGTATTGGCTTTGTGGGAGCCTAGGCAGTTTGGATGATCACCTTACTAGACCTGGATGGAGGTGGGTGGTCCTTGGACTTCCCACAGGGCAGGGAACCCTGACTGCTCTTTGGGCTTACTAGGGAGGGGGATTTGATTGGGGGAGGGGGAGGGAAAGGGGAGGCGGAGGTGGGGAAGAGACAGAAATCTTTAATAAAAAAATAAAAAAAAGAAAAGTGAGAAGGGGAGGATGGGGGGAACTTGGGGAAACGGGATGATTGGGGATAAAACAAGGTTGGATAGAGGAGCAGGGAATCACATAACTTAATTAAGGGAACCACCTTAGGACTGGTAAGAGACATGAACCTAGAGTGGCGCCCAGGTACCCAGGGCAATGTCCCCAGTTAGTTCCTTGGGCAGCTGAGGATAGGAAACCTGAAATGACCCTATCCTATAGCCATACTGATGAATATCTTGCATATCACCATAGAACCTTCATCTAGCGATGGATGGAGATAGAGACAGAGACCCACACTGGAGCATCGGACTAAGCTCCCAAAGTCCCAATGAGGAGCAGAAAAGAGGGAGAACATGAGCATGGAAGTTAGGACCACGAGAGGTGCGCCCATCCACCGAGACAGTGGGGCTGATCTATTGGGAGCTAACCAAGGCCAACTGGACTGTGACTGAAAAAGAGTGGGATAAAACCGGACTCTCTGAACATGGAGGACAATGAGGGCTGATGAGAAGCCAAGGACAATGGCATGGGGTTTTGTTCCTACTTCATGTTCTGGCTTTGTGGGAGCCTAGCCAGTTTGGATGTTCACCTTCCTAGACCTGGATGGAGGGGAGAAGACCCTAGATTTTCCACAGGGCAGGGAACCCTGACTGCTCTTCAGACTGGAGAGGGAGTGGGAGAGGAGTGCGGGGAGGGGGAGAGGGGCGGGAGGAGGGGGAGGGAAATGGGAGGCTGGGAGGAAGCAGGGATTTTTTTTCAATAAAAAAAGAAAGTAAAAAAAAAGAACCTACATAAAGAAAGTGGAGAAAGCTCACACAGGTGACTTAACAGCAATCTGAAAACTCTGGAATTAAAAGAAGCAGACTCACCCAGGAAATGTATAAGACAGGAAATAATCAAAATGAGGGCTGAAATCAATAAAATAGAGACAAAGAAGACAATACAAAAATTAAATGAGACAAAGAGCTGGTTCTTTGAGAAAATCAAGAAGAAAGACAATCTCTTATCCAAACGAATAAAAAGAAAGAGAGAGAACATCTAAAGTAACAAAATCAGAAATAAAACATGGGACATAACAACAGACACTGAGAAAATCCAGAGAATCGTTAGGTCATATTACAAAAAGCTGTAATCCACAAAATTGGAAAATGTAAAATAAATGGAGAATTTTCTAGATAGATACCATATACCAAAATTAAATCAAGACCAGATGAAGAATTTAAATAGACCTATAAACTGCAAGGAAATAGAAACTGTCATCAAAAGCCTCCCAAACAAAAAAAAATCCCAAGGCCAGATGATTTTAGTGCAGAATTCTACCACAACTTCCAAGAAGAGCTAATAGCTATACTTCTTAACATGTTTCACATTATAGAAACAGAAGGACCATTGCCAAACTCCACTTATGAGGCTACAATTACCCTGATACCAAAACCTCATGAAGAGCTTACAAAAAAAGAGAATTATAGACAAATATCACTCATGAACATAAATGCAAAAATACTCAATAAAATACTTGGCAAGCCCTATCCAAGAAGACATCAAAAAAAAAAAATCATCCACCATTTTCAAGTTGGCTTCATCCCGGAAATGCAGGGATGGTTCAACATAAGATCATTTATCAATGTAATCCCAATAAAAATCTTTACAGACATTGAAAGATCAATAATCAACTTCATATGGAAAAACACAAAATTCAGGATATCCAAAACAATCCAGTACAATAAAGGAACTTCTAGAGACATCACCATCCCTGGCATCAAGCTCTATTATAGAGCTATGGTAATGAAAACAGCCTGGTATTGACAATAAAAGAGAGGTTGACCAATGGAAGAAAATTGAAAACCTGGATATTAATCCACATATCTAGATAATTTTGCACACTGATAATTGGCTGTTCAGGTAACTGGATAGGAGGTTACAACACAAAATCAAAATATGAAAGGACAATGAGAAGATGCTTTGGAACATAGCATTCAAGTTTGTGTGTGTTAAGATAGAAATGCTCATGATGCCTTACATGAAGCTGTGCACTGGACAGATATGCAGAAGAGCAGAGAGCTATGGAGGAAATGAACTTAAAAGACGAGGAAGTCAATGGAGTCTAGAATGGAGGAACATATTTTACATCATAACTTATCAGGACAATTAAGGGAATGAATGGATCAAGGTAAGAGATCTAGTTCGTGGCACACTAGAACATTTACCACTCATGTGAAATGAATGTGGTTGAGCAGCATAATTTTCACATTCTGTGAAATATATGCATAAGGAATCTTGCAGGCCAAATAAAAAATGAAAATGATGTTAAAAACTGAATATTGTTCTGTTTCCAGACCCTTTCTTTGATTTGGGGTAGGCAACTTTTGAATGGCCTATGGTTAGTAATTTCAGGGAAAGAAAAATGGAACAAATAACATCATTATGCAAGAGGATCTCAAAATTTGTTTTATGATTAGGACAGGTCACAATGGACAACACAGAAATAAAAAGAAGGCTGGGCAGTGGTGGTGCATGCTTTTAATCCCAGCATGTATGAGGTAAAGGCAGGTGGATCATTGTGAGTTTGAGGCCACCCTCAAATGAGTTCCAGGCAGCCAGGTCTACATATAGAAACCTTGTCTAAATTTTTTTAAAAATTGGAATAAAGGAAAATGAAAGAGAAGTGAAAGTTATGTTAAGATTAGGAGGACATATTAGAAAAAGGTTGTGTTTGAAATATTTGGAGGTTTTGGGGCATCCTAGGATCATGAAACATAATTTATTCACATTTAAATATTATGTTGAGGTCAATACAAAAATTTGGATAAAATAATAAAATCTTGAGAAAATTAGGAATCAATCTTCTTCAAGATTCAATTATACCATTCTCAGACATATACCTAAAGGTCTCTCTATCCTATCACAAACACAATTGTTCAACTATGATCATTGTGGGTTTATTCATTATAGCCAGAAAATGGAAACAACCTAGATGCCTGCAATTAAAGAATGGATAAAGAAAAAAAACGCAGTACATTTACACAATGGAGTATGACTCAGCTGTTAAAAATGGCATCATCAAATTTTCATGCAAATGGTCATCCTGAGTGAGGTAATCCAGATTCAGAAATCAAATATGGTATGTATTTACTTATAAGAAGATATTAACTGTTAAGTAATGATAATCAGGCAATAATCCACAGACCCTGAAAGATTATGGAAAGATGAGTGATATAGGGGCAAAGCTAGAATCTCCTGGGAAGGGAAAATCTAATAGATTATGGGGGTAGACTGGAGACATATAGGTCATGAGGGATCAGGTGTGGGAGAAGGGATAGAGGAAGATAGTACAGGGAGAGACAGTTTGAATTAGCATGCAGTTCCAGGGCAATGTGGAATCCTAGTGCACTGGAAACTTCCTGGGATCTATGAGGGTGCCCATGGTGAAGACTTGCAGTAATGCAGAATACAGAGTCTGTACTGGCCACTTTTTCTAGTCAGACAATGTTCCCAGTGGTGGGATTTTATTACATTTGCTTGAGTTGTTAACCTAAGAATCCCCATAGAGATCCCCAAACAACTCAGGCTGAGGCTAGGACAGATTTAGCCATCTGATAACTTATAGCAGAGGCCCAATTGCAGGAGAAAGCATCCACATAGTTAACTGAACATGGAGAGGTTGAGCTAGTTTGGGCTTGGAGCCTTCACCCCTATATCCCAGTCTTTTTGGAAAAGGGAGGAAGGTGCTCTGCAGGCTTAGGAAAGTGAAGCCTAGATACAAACCCAACCATAAAACCCTCATCTACAATCTGTCCTACCTGTATGGTGTGCTGTCAGTGGTGGTCCAGAACTTGTGGGAGTTTAAGGCAACCAAAGTTTGGTTTAACTTGAGGCCTACTCCACAACAGAATGCCCATGCCCTACCCTGGCTGGATAGCTAGAAGCCAGGGACTGAATAGCCAAGAAAAGTAGGGTACAACCAACCACCACTAGCTAAGCATCAATTAAATGATTCCTAATGATACATCACTATACTTAGAAATTAATGCCATGTCCAGTTGTAATTAGAGAGGTTTCATTGGGAAGGAGATTGGAAAAGCTGCACAGATTGAAAGACATTCTGGAGAGAGAGAGAGAGAGAGAGAGAGAGAGAGAGTCTAAATTGAAGGTCTTCATCAGTTTTCTCTACTCATATCTCAGATATTATGGAACCCTGTGTAATGAGTGTGAAGGAAAGATTGGAAGAGTCAAAGATCTGGAGGATACCAGAAAAAGAGGACCCATTGAATCAACTAATCAGGGCTCACAGAGACTGAAATTGCAAACACAAGGCCTGAATGGGTCTGTACCAAGTCCTCTCCACATATATTAGGGCTGTTGGTTTGGTGTTTTTGTAGAACTCCAGAGAGTCATCTCTAACTATTTTGCCTGCTCGTGGACTTTTTCCTTCTATTGGGTTGCCTTGTCTAGCCTCAATATGAGTGCTTTCACCTTCTCTTACTGTGTCTTCCTTTGTCACAACTGGTTTCTTTCTCTTAGAGACCCACAGTTTTATGGTGATGAAATGAAGACGGACTGCATCTGTGGAGGAATGGGTGAGTTAAGGGTAGTGGATAAAAGGAAACTGTGGTTTGGATGTGTCTTATGAGAAAATCTATTTTTATTTCTTTTTAATTTTTATTAATTTATTCTTTCATATATTAGATCCTGACAATAGTTTTCTCTCCCTTCTCTCTACCCAGACCCTTCTCCTGCTCCACTCTTCATTTCTCTCTCCTATTTTCTCTTCAGAAAAGTGTAGACCACCCACAGATATCAACCAAACATGGCATACCATGTTTCAATAAGACTAGATGATGCCGCTCAAATTAAGGCTGGATGATGCAACCCAGCAGGAGCATAATGGTTCCAAAGTACTCAAAAGTGTCAGAAACAACAGTCCCCACTAAATCTGTTAGTAGTCCCTTAAAACACCAAGTTGCACAACTATAAATATATGCAGAGAGCCTAGGTTAGACCCATGCAGACTCCCTGGTTGTCATTTAGTTGCAGTGAGACACTATGGGCCCAGGTTAGTTGAATCTGTGCATTTTCTTGTTATGTCTTTGAATCTTATGACTCCCACAATTCCTCTTCCCCTTCTTCCACAGGATTTGCCCCATCAGCCAAAGAATGGATAAAGAAAAAGTGGGACATTCATGCAATAGAGTACTATGTAGAAATAAAAAATAACACTATGAAATATGTAGGCATATTTTGCATGGATTCTAATTGTTCTTAATAATACAAACCCAGATTCAGATATCACAGTAAATGCTGAAAGATTAGAGAAGTCAACCACTAGAGAGAACTTTTACATTTATCTAATCCTCAGATCAAAGTAGGCAAGATGTCTCCATAAATCCTCAGACTGAATGAAATGCACTCCTTTCTCCTCCTGCCTTATATTCCTTTTTCTGCCCAGCCATATTCATTTCTGTCTCCACCTCCTTATCACTGGAATTAAAGGTGTGTGACTCTCAAGTATTAGGATTAAAGGTGTTAGCCACCTGACTCTGTTTCTGTTTGAGACTGAATCAATCTAGTGAAGCCCAGAGTTGCCTTGAACTAACAGATGTCCATTTGCCTCTGCCTCCTGAGTTCTGGGATTAAAGGTACATGCTGACACTACCTTGCCTCTAAGGCTAGCTAGTAGTTTACCTCTATACTCTGATTTTATGGCAAACTTTATTTGTTATATCACAAACAAAATGTCACCACAGGCAGATGGGTAGTACTAGAAAAAAATCAACTGGGCAAGGTAAGCTAGACCCAGAAAGACAAACAAGGTACATACTCACGTGTACATAAATATTAACTGTGTCTTAGTGTTTCTATTGCTGTGAAGAAACACCATGACCACAGCAACCCTTTTGAAGAAAAACATTTAATTGGGGCAGCTTACACTTTCAGAGTTTTAGTCCATTAAGCTCATGGCGGGTTATGGCAGCTTGCAGGCAGACATGCTGCTCGAAAAGAAGGTAAGATAGATTCATCTTGATCAGCAGGCATCAGAATGAGAGCTGGAACATTGGGCAAAGCTTGAAAATAGGAGACCCAACAGTGCCACACTTCTCCCAACATGGCCACACCTACTCTAACAAGTACATACATCCTATTAGTGCCACTCCCTCTAGGGTCCATTTTCTTTCGAAGTAGCCCAAACTGTCAAGTAAAGGATAATCATGCTACAATATACAAATACAGAGAGGCCGAGTTACAAGGATGGCTCAAGGGGAGATGCATGAATCTTCTGAGGAAGGGAAATTATACTAGATATTGAGGATAAACTAGGTGCAGGCAGGGATGTGAAAAGGCAGGATCAGGTAGGAAAAGTACGGAGGGAGAGCGCAATTGGAGGAACAGCTGGAACTTGGGGCAATTCAGTGGTAGGGCAGAAACATAGTGCAATGGAAACTCCCTGGAATCAGGGAGATGCTACCTAAGACTCCAGGCAATCGTTACAGTGGAGTGAATGGGACACTAACCCAATTGCAAATTTTTTGATTTATAATTTTTAATTTATAATTTTGACTTATAATTTTTTTCTGCCAACAAGATGTGCTTCAGTAAAAGTGGCACAGAATAAATCAACAGGTACTATGCGAGACCCATGACTTAAGAGGGAGAATACCCCTGATATTGCCTGGAGGAAGAGAAACCAGAAGCCTAATGTCCTGAAGACCTATGATAGAACCAAAAAGGTCAGAAAAAAAGTAAATAAAATTATGCCTAATGCATCAAACTCCATCAAACAACTGATGAAAACAGATGCAAAGACCCACAGCTAAACATAGGGAGAACTCAGTGAAGAATCCGTTTTCAATTTAAAAAGGCATCTGAGTAATGAAAATCTGATGCAGCAGTGGCTTTTATCTAATTTTTTTTCTAGAGTCACACTTGCAGTGTGACAGTGGATGACATCACTGAGTCACCAAGGTCTACTTCCCTAATTGAACTACTTTGTAAAACTCCTTTTTGCAAATGAAATTATTATGGAGTATAGTCTTTTGTGTTGTCCAATTGTTGTAATTATACTTTATTGTGCAATATTGGTATCAATATATTTACTAGATAAAATTAAGTAAAATTGCCAGTGTTGCCATTATAAGGAGATTTTCTTCTTGCAAAGGACTCTTAGCAGGGCCTCTTTCATATCTCTGTTCCTCAGGCTGTAGATGAAGGGGTTCAGCATGGGAGTTACCACTGTGTACATCATCACTAAGACAGTCTCTTTCACAGTAGAGTTATTAGCTGATGGACAGAAGTAGACACCAATAATTGTCCCATAGAACAGTGAGACCACAGACAGGTGGGAACCACACGTAGAGAAGACCTTGTGGATAACCCGAGCAGATGAAACCTTCAGGATGGAGCAGACAATTTGTATGTAGGAGACAACAATGAGTGAGAATGGGATGACAATGATGGGCCCTCCCAAGATAAATATCAATAGTTCATTAATAAAAATGTCAGAGCAGGCCAACTTGAGCAGGGCAGATATGTCACAGAAAAACTGGGGGATCATGTTGTCCTCACAGAAAGACAATCTAGCCAAGAGTAGGGTGTGTAACATGGAATACAATATGTTAAATACCCAGGACATTGCTACCACACACACACAGAGCTTGGGACTCATGATGCTGGTGTAATGAAGGGGGAAGCAGATGGCCACATAGCGGTCATAGGCCATGACCATAAGAAGGAAGTTTTCCATGTTTCCAAAAACTATGCAAAAGTACATTTGTGTCAGACAACCCACATAGGGGATGGATGGAACTTCAGTCTGCATGTTCTCCAACAACTTTGGCATTGTGACAGAGGAAAAGCAGAAGTCAGAGAAGGACAAATTACTGAGAAAGAAGTACATTGGTGTGTGCAGATGAGAATCCAGTAGAATGAGTGTGATGATGAAGAGGTTCCCCATGATGGTGGTGAGGTACATGGCCAGGAACAGGGCATAGAACAGTGGCTGATGCTGTGGGGGGATGGACAGACCCCAGAGGATGAAAAATGAGATGACAGTTTGGTTTTTCATTATCATACTTATTATCCAGCATCGCTAGGAGAAAATATGAGGATCCTTTCAAATTAAAAAAAAGAACATATATTTTGAATATATTTATACAAAAAGTGATCCAACAATGATTACAGTGACTATATCCTCAAACTCCAAACGTCTATAATCATTACAATCATCAATGATTTTTTTGCCGTTTTCTTTTTTTTTGTAGTAAATCTATGATTTATTTTCTAAACTACATGATAGCAAGCTGGCTCAGCAGATAAAGGTGCTTGCAGCTAAATGCAACGATAACTCGAGTCCTATCCCTAGGATCTGTATGGAGGAAGCAGAGAACCCACTCCTGTAAGTTGTTGTCTGTCCTTCACACATGCATGCTTGGCACACACACAATGATTGTATATTTAAAAAAATGTGTTAAAAGTGAGTCGTGTGCATTTTCCTATAAAACAAACAAACAAAAGCACCACTTAGAACAGTGATTTTCAACCTGTGGGTTGCAACCCCTATAGGGTCACATATAAGATACCCTGCATATTAGACATTTACATTATGATACATAACAATAACAAATTACAGTTATGAGCTAGATACAAAATAATTTTATGGTTGAGGGTTGCCACAACATGAGGAATTGTTTAAGGCTGAGAACTACTGACCTAGAATAATACGATACAATGACAAAGCTACTGTTGAGAACAAACTGAAAGAGCCCAACATTTTTATCAAAAGGAAATACCTTGGTGAGAGAACAAGAGTCTTCTTTTCCTCTGTGTACAACATATTTAAGAATGCTAATAAACAAGCACAGCGGAGGAAGTAAAGTATGATCTGAAAAGTGCTCTTGGGACACAACATTTTGACCTCATTACAAAGGGATGGACTGGGGAGCCAGGCGTGCCTTCCTTACCTGGTTCTCCGACCTCTCTTACTCCTCTGTCCCAGTTGTGGTGTGAGATGAGGATGTACAGTTGGCTTTGATATATTGGCAGCCTATCTGGTATTTACAACCTCGATACACATTTGTGTTTGTGGGTGTAAAAGAAAAGACAGCTTGTGTGCCGGTGTAAATAGGCTCTGAGGGGTCACTGGAGGGCTCACCAGAAGATTGCTGATGAAGGAGAGGTGAAGCCTTCCCCACTAATTGTATTCAGCATCTAATTTCTATACTTCCCTCTGAATTTTGATTTTCAATTAACACTCCCCATTTGAAGATAATTTTCTATTTAATGTAATTGCTCCCATCTTCTTCTTAAGCTGATTTTATCTTCCATCCTTTCCAACAGAGATCTATGCATTTTCTACTGAATGTCAGATGAACTAATTCTTGTCTCTCCTGCTGCTTGCTCGATTGTTGTTTACCCATTTTTAATTTGCTGTATCTTATTTTGTATACTGATGTTATTAATAAGTTTGATAAACTTTGTGCTTGTAATTTTATATGTTTCCAGAAAAACACACATATGCTAGTGTGTGTTTCAAACTCAGATGTGTATGTCTCTGTAACACACAGATTTCTGATTTGCTATTCACTAACAATCTTCTTGCCACTGCATGTATGATAGGTATAAGGAACTCAAAAGCCACAAGAGAAATTTATGTCTTCACTCTGTTGTCTTCCAAAGCATTCTTCAACCTCCTACCTCTCCAGGCTCTCATTGGATAGTAAAAGAAATTCATGTTTGTGTCAGAAATCTCTGAATTTGTCACATTTTCCCTTACCTTGAACTACTGTCACACATTATATAGTCTACCATTCATTCTTCTCCTATTTCATCCATTCTTTTTGGTGTGATTATGTCCATATATCAGGATCACCTCTTTTCTTTACTGGAACGTAGAAGATTCATTCATGTCCATATCCTTAATTCTCTTGACCCTGTTCTTCTCCTTCAACATGCTTCATTTACGCATTCTAACAGAGGAGTTCCATCATCTCTTGACTGATTTATTTTGCACAATACCACTGTTGTTCTGAGGATAAGAACAAAGCTCCTATCAGGGACACAAACACTGTTTAATTTACTCACCTATGCCTGTGGTATATCCCCCAATGGTCTCACAGTGACACTTGTATTTTGTTCTTCATCAATGCTAGGGATAAAATTCTTCCCTTTCAGTTGGAATGTGGTGGTGCAGGCCTTAAGTCCCAGCACTCAGGAGGTAGAGGCAGGTGGATCTCTATGAGTTCAAGGACAGTCTCCAAAGCTATAGAGAAAAAAAAGGAAAAAAATCTTTCCTCTCCCATTTGAGAGTTGTTCATCTACTTTACTATCACTCCTTTACCTCTTCTCCCCCTTAATTTGGTTCATCCTCATTCATATGTAAAGGGAATTTTTTTTATCATACACACAGTTAAATTTACCAATTCTACATACTAAGACCTTTATTTATGTCTCATAGTATTCTATATATATCCAAAGTACTTATTTTTTAAATAAGTACTTCTGTAAGCCACCTTCACATCAATTGTAATCTATACATATTTTAGGTCTTCAATGACTTCATTCTCTTTGGTTATTTACTAACCTCCTTAATCTCTAACTAGCATTACTACCTGTCACTATGTATGACTTTGTGCAGTGAAAAATTTTCCCTGGTGATTAAACTGATACATATTTTGGAAACTTCAATGGTAGACAATTTCCCATTTCAATTGAAAAACTTGATGTGTTAGCATTTAATTTTACATTCTGTAATGTGCATCAGAGATCTAATGTGGTACATGTGCAGTATTAGGGCTCATCATTTGCATCATTGTTCCATAATACTGATAACTCCAAGTCATAAACATGTTTAATCCATAAAATATAATTTGCAGAAAACAAATAGGATGAAAAATTTTATGAATTATAAAATAAAGGAATAAAATTACCTTGGAATTTTTACTTAAGTTATTTCTCAGTTGACTATCCTCTCTGTCAAAGTTGATTTATACATCAAATGGATTAAGTCCAATATGGATTTTGGACATATTATAGTTGGTAATAGTATATTCTATAAATGTTGTTAAAATCTGCAGATTTTGCCTAAAACAACTAACACTTCTTAACATGAGCTTCAATCAGTCACATAAAAGAAATAGGGGAAGAGCACAAAACATATAGGAATAATTTTGCATTTTTGCCTTAGATAGAAGTCTTTAACCTCTATTCTTCTCAGAGGCCTTGATATTCTGATAGTTTTTAAATATTCACCTTTTAGGTTGCAAATCTATGAAGTTGGTATCCTAGTCACAAGCATGTGTGCATGCACGTGCGTGTGTGCGTGCGTGCACACATACATAATACTGGCGTTAAACATGCAACACCAATCACTCTTTCCTGAACACTAGGATTACAGGTATGTGCCACAATCTCCAGTTTCTGCTTCTCTTATAAACAAATAGTACCTTTGTGTTATGGAGGCATGTGTACATTGATCATAATCCAGAGAAATCACCATCAACTGTTACTAATGATGGGCTAATGGAGTACATGTCTTATTTAGATGTTAAGTTCATCATTCTCCAATTAATCATCACCTAGAAATAGCAAGTCATATGTTTCTAACAGTTGGTACACCTGCATATCATCTTGGATTATGTAGAAGAACTGGTTTTGATTATAAGTTATCATTTTACATTAGCACTTATAGGATATTATGTCTTCCTTGGTGGAGTACACTTAGGATCAATCACAGATATACCCACTAAAGCACAATTTGTGAACTTGTACAGATAAAATGGATCATCATCTTTGGTAGGACACTCTTCAGACTTTGCTAAGACCTCATAGTGGAAAGTATAGAAAAGCACTGAGCACTAGGACAGTGAACTCCATCTCACAGCACTGCTCTTGGTATGGTATTCAGAAAATTGCATAGTGAGTAATTGTAATGAAGCCAACAATATGAAATCTGATATAAGATGACTATGAAAGATTCACAGTTTGATAAATTCTTGGGAGACAGTGAAAAAAAGAATGCTACTGTACCTGGAAAACCGTTCTAAATGACACTCGAAATTGATGTAGATTGACAGCAAGGCATTAGTTTATTTTTCTGAATGAACCCAGCTTTGCTGAAGCTGAGTAAAATTTTCAGGTAAAGGATCCTGCTCACCTTTGTTTTATTTAAACACACAGGGACTAGTAGCCCCTGTACTCATTACCTATCTGCCCATCCTTATTCATATCCTCCTGTGGCCATTCCTGGATCTTAGATACCCTACATCCCTCAGGAGTCCAGATACTGTATAACTCATTAAAGACATTTCATTATCCAGTTCATTCCTAGGACCAATTTACCTCAGGGATCTCTAGTGGAAACCAATTCTAGTCACTGATCACTCTTTCCTACACTAACAGGAAGGTCAAAATTAGACAGGACACATGTATGTAGGAGAGAAAACTAAACTAAATTCAGGGAGAAAGAAGTCAGAGTCAGGCAGATGAGCTGATGAAGGAAAGAAAAAGACACCAGAACCTTACCAGTAAGCCAAAGCCTCATGCTGATACACAGATTAATAGTAATGGGTTAATTTTTAATGTAAGAACTAGCTAGAAATATGCCTGAGCCACTGGTGAAACAGTGTTGTAATTAATACAGATTCTATGTGATTATTTGGGTCTGGGTAGGAAATAAAAGTACAGTCTCCATTTACATATGTAGTTACAAAAACCCCTAAAACAGTAGAAATATGCATACTCATTGACTGTTCAAGTAATGAACAGGCTTCTGCTGGACTGGCACCCACCTTTTTAGAGGGAGAAATGAAGTAGTTGACTAGAAAACAACCCCAAGTTATTTTCGTTGCTAATGACTTAAAGTGGCTCACACAACAGCCCCATCTATCTTTCTTCTGCTTCACTATTGGCTGTTTAACTCTTTATTAGACCATCAGATGCTTTAGACAGGCACAGTAACACAGCTTCACAGAGTTCAACAAATGCAATATAAACAAAGGTAACATAACTTAAAATAATGTTCTACAGCAATATGGCAAGCAGTTGGCATGTTAATGCTTCCGTAAGCCAAAAGAAAAACAGTTCATGTTCCTATGCCTGGTCATTCATTTGGTATTCTTACCTATGAAAACCATGATAACACCTTCTACCACCATTACCTCAACCCCTCTCCATATATGTGAGATGACTTCCTAATGCCCTGTTCTGAGTTCGTCATTGATCATGATGCCATTGATGGCATTTCAAATTCCTTCCTTCATTGTAGTCCTGAGCTTGATAATCATCTGATGAAGTTCTGTATTTGATTATGAAATACAAATTTTCATCTCCAGGAAATCTTGATTCTTATTGGTCTAATGTTATTGAGATCCTAGAGATGAGTAACATTTGTTTGTGAATGTGAAAATGCTAAGTGAGATCTAAGGATGTATCCAATATTTTAGACAGAATGCTGCCTGCTCTGGTCAAGAAAAGCAGCCATATGTTGCTTGCTATTATAATGGTTTCAGTTACTCCGAGAAGAATGATGCATATACTCTCTGTATTTTGATTAACATGAGAAGCAAAAGTGGTTTTATGGTAGGTTTAAGTTCCACTCAATCATCTCCAAGGATTGTGACATTCACTTATATAAGCATAATTAAATAGATTTAGTATTTTCATTGTCTTTGGCTACAGGAGAGATTCATGTTCATCCTTGTTTACTGATGCTTTATTCACAATTACTAGAAATGAAACAATACAGACATGTTCAATTGATTGATAATAAAAATATGGTGGGGCTGGAGAGATGGCTCAGCAGTTAAGAGCATTGTGTGCTCTTCCAAAGGTCCTGAGTTCAATTCCCAGCAACCACATGGTGGCTCACAACCATCTATCATGAGGTCTGGTGCCCTCTTCTGGTCTGCAGACAGAATATTGTATACATAATAAGTAAATAAATAAAATATTTATTTAAAAAAAATATGGTACATACATGCTACAGGATTTTATTCAGTTATAGAGTGTCAATTTCAACTTCTTCCAGACCTTCTCTACCTCTCTCTATCACCTTACTCTCTGCCTTTTCTCTCTTTCCTTAAAAAAAAAAAAACAGAATACACACATACACACATATCACAAAACTACAAAAATGGACTCATAAACAAAAAAACAAAGGACCAATAAGACAAAAATTTCCACCAAATCAAGATGTGGCAAACATATACAAAAATACTGATTCCAGTTGTTGTTGGCTTACTTCTCATGAGCATAGGGCCTACACTGAAATATGGTTAATATACCCAGTTAGGCTCCACTGAAGAAAACTGGTTTTTCTTTTTCTACCAGTTATCAATGATGGGGAAGCCAATGGAGTCTAGAATGGAGAAACATATTTTACACCATAGTGTACAGGGACAATTAAGGGAAGGAATGAATCAAGGTAAGAGACCTAATTTATGACACATTAGAGCTTTTAATCATTCATGTAACATGAACATGGTTGAACAGCATTTTTTTACATACTGTAAAATATCTACATAAGAAATTTTGCAGGTAAATTAAAAAGAAAATTAATGTTAAATAATGAATATTGTTCTGTTTCCATCTTATTTTTATCATTTTGGGTAGGTAACTTTTAGATGGCTGGTGGCTAATAATTTCAGGGAAAGAAAAATGGCACAAACAACACCATTATGCAAGAGAATCTCAATTGTTTTACATGGTCAGTATAGGTCAGAATGGACAACACAGAAATAAAAAGAAGGCTTGGAAATGGTGCCACCTGCTTTTAATCCCAGATTGTGGGAGGTAGAGGCAGGTGAATATATGTTTGAGGCCACCCTTAAGTGAGTTCTAGGACAGCCAGGTCTACATAGAGAAACTCTGCCTAAATTTTTTTAAAAAATTTGGAAAGAAAAAAAATGTGAAAGGGAGGTTAAGAGTAGGAGGACACATTAGAAAAAGGTTGTGTTTGAAATATTTGAAAGCTTTGGGGTATCCCAGAACCATGAAACATCATTTATTCGTTTTTGAATATTATAGTGTGATCAATACAGAAATTTGAATAAAATAATAAAATCTTGAGAAAAGTGGGAATCAATCTACTTGAAGACTCAATTATGCCATTCTCAGTCATATACTCAAAGGTCTCTCTGTCCTAGAACAAAGACAATTTCTCAACTATGTTCATTGTGGGTTCATTCATTATAGCCAGAAAATTGAAACAACCTAGATGTTCCACAATTGAAAAATGGATAAAGAAAAAATGCAATGCATTTACACAATGGAGTATGACTCAGTTGTTGAAAAATGGCATCATAAAATTTGCATACAAATGGTAACAACAAGAAAAATTTATCTTGAATGAAGTAACCCAGATTCAGAAATCAAAAACGGTATATATTCACTTATAAGTGGATATTAACTGTTTAGTAAATGATAATCAAGTCACAATACCCAGATACAGAGAGATTATGGGAAGATGAACACTATAGGGGCAAAGCTAGGATCTTTCTGGGAAGGGAAAATGCAGTAGATTATGGGGTAGACTGGGGACATGTATATAATGAGGGATCAGGTGTGGGAGGAGGGGTAGAGAGAGACAGTGCAGGGATAGAGAGTTGGAAATTGCGTGCAGTTAGAAGACAATGTGGAATCCTAATGCAGTGGAAACTTCCGGGAATCTGTGAAAACTAGAACTCCCAGTAATGGGGAATTCAGAGTCTGAACTGGCCACTTTTTCTAGTCAGGCAATGTTCCCTGTGGTGGGATTTTATTACATTTTGTTGAGTTGTTAGCCTAAGAATCTCCATAGCGATCTGCAAACAACTCAGGCTGAAGCTACAACAGACTTAGCTCTCTGGTGACTGACAGCAGGGGCCCAATTGCAGGAGACAACATCCGCATAGTTAATTAAATATAGAGAGGTTGAGCTAGTAGGGGCTTGGAGCCTTCACCCTTACATTCCAATCTCTTCGGAAAAGGAAGGTACTCTGAAGGCTTTGGAAAGTGAAGCCTGGATATCAACCCAACCACAAAACCCTCACCTACAATCTATTCTGCCTATAAGGTGTGCTAGCAGTGGTGATCAAGAACTTGTGGGAGTTTAGGCCAATGAAAATTTGGTTTAAGTTGAGGCCAACTCCACAACAGAAACTCAATGACCTGCACTGCCTGTATGGCCAGAAACCAGGGACTAAATAGCCCAGAAAACTAGGTTAGAACCAAAAACATGACATTATAGATAAATGTCATGTCTACTTGTCATTAGAGAGGTTTTATTGTGTAGCAGATTGGAGCAGTTGTGGAAATCGAATGCCAGACATTCTGTAGAGAGAGTCTAAATTGGAGATCTCTGAGGTGCAATTAATAAAAACTCAGGGTCAGAAACTGGGGCTCAACCTAAAGACCCAAAACACAAAAACAGCCAGTCACTGGCTCTTAGTCTGTAATGGTGATCCTGCTTCCAGGAATCTCAGAATGATACTGTCTATTAGAGATACTTTCCCCCATCTTATATTACTGTCTAGGACTGGGATTAAAGTCATACACCACTGGGATTAAAGGCATTCGCCACCCTATTTCTATGGCAAGGAGTGTGGCTACCTGGATTAAAGTTGCATGTCGCTGTGGCTACAGAAATTAAAGGTGTGTGTTAACATAATCTGCTCTGTAAGGCTGACTGGAAGGACTTTTTTTACTCTAAGATCTTCAGGCAGTCTTTACTTATTAAAATACAATTGAAATGCCACTACAAGTCTCCATCAGTTTTCTCTCTTTTGGATATCAGGGAACCCTGTGTGGGGGTAGAGTGGAGGAAGATTGGAGGGGTCAAAGGGGATGGTGGATACTAGAAGAAGAGGACACACTAAATCAACTAAACAGGGCTCAAAGAGACTGAAATAGCAAGCACAGGGCCTGCATGTGTCTGTATCAGGTCCTCTGCACATATATTAGGGCTGTTGGTTTGATATTTTTGTGGGACTACAATGGTGAGAGCTGGTGTATCTCTAACTATTTTGCCTGCTTGTGGATGACTTTCCTTCTATTGGGATTGCCTTGTCCAGCCTTGATATGAGGGCTTTCACCTTGTCTTTCTGTATCTTCTTTTGTCACCTCTGGTTGCTGTCTCTTGAAGACCTGCACCTTTCTGAAGAGGAAATGAAAGGGGAGTGCATTGTGTGTGGAATGGGTGAACTAAGGGTGGTAGAAGGAAGGAAACTGTGGTTAGAGGTATCTTATGAGAAAATCTATTTTCATTTCTTTTTAATTTTTTATTAATCTATTCTTTAATATATTAAATCCTGACAATAGTTTTTTCCCCTTTCTCTCCACCCAGACTCTTCTCCCTCCCTAATCTCAATCTATCTTTCTTATTTTTCTCTTCATAAAATGTAGGTCTTCCACAGATGTAAACCAAACATAACATATCATGTTTCAATAAGACTAGAAAACTCCCCTCAAATTAAGGCTAAATGAGGCAAGACTGTAGGAGGATAATGGTTCCAAAGTAGTCAAGAGTATCAGAAACAATGGCCCTTCTCCCTCCACTAGGAGTCTCATAAAACACAATGTTATACCACTATAACATACATGTAGAGGACCTAGGTTAGGCCCATGCAGACTCCCTGGTTGTCAATTAGTTACAGTGAGACACTATGAGCCCATGATGATTCTGTGGGTTTCCTTGTATTTTTGACCCTTATGACTCCAACAATTTCTCCTCCTCTTCTTACACAGGATACAATCCTTAGCAAAATAATGAATTAAAAAGTGGGACATTTTCATAATGGAGTATTACTTAGCAGTAAAAAAATGCTATTATGAAATTTGTAGGCAGATATCTCCAGGATTATAATGGGTCTTAATAATAAAAACTCAGAGTCTGATGTCAGGGTAAATGCTGAAAGATTGGAGAATTAAAGGAGCCAACCTCTAGAGAGAACCTTTATCCTGACCAAATCCTCAGACCAATGTAGGAAAGATACTGTCTCCACAAATCCTCAGACTGAATGCAATGCACTCCTGTCTCCTCCTGCCTCATATTCCTCTCTCTGCCCAGCTGGAATTTAAAGAATGTGACTCCCAAGTATTTGGATCAAAGTTGTGAGCCACCTGATTCTGTTTCTTTTTGAGACTGGATCAATCAAGTGAAGCTCAGGGTAGCCTTCAACTCTCAAAGATCCATCTGCCTCTGTCTCCTGAGTAATGGGATTAAAGGTGCTTGCCATCACTGCCTGGCCTCTATAGTTAGCTAGTAGCTTGCACTCTGATCTTATGGCAAGCTTTATTTGTTAGATTACAAACAAAATATCACCACAGACAAATGGGTGTAACTAGAAAAAATCAATTTGGGCAAGGAACCAAGACCCAGAAAGACAAACATGGTATGTACTCACTTGTAAGTATTTATTAACTGTGTCTTAGGGTTTCTATTGCTGTGACGAAACACCATGACCACAGCAACTATTACAAAGGAAAACATTTTATTGCAGTAGCTTACACTTTCAGAGTTTTAGTCCATTAAGCTCATGGTGGAACAGGGCAGATCACAGGCAGACATACTGCTGGAGAAGGAGGTGAGATATCTACATCTTAATGAGTAGGCATCAGGATGTAAACTGTAACATTGGACACAGCTTGAAAATAGGAGACCCGAAAGTGACACACTTCTTCCAACATGACCACATCTACTCTAACAAGTCCATATATCCTAATAATGCCATTCCCTTTAGGGTCTATTTTCTTTCAAACCAGCACAAACTGTCAAGTAATGAACAATCATGCTACAACTCACAGATCCAGGGAGGCCAAGTTACAAGGATGTTTCAAGGGCAGATGCATGAATCCCCCTTGGAAGGAGAAATATAATAGATATTGAGGATGGACTGAGTGCAGGTGGGGATGGGAAAATGTGAGAGGAGTATGGAGGGAGATTGTACTGGGAGGAACAATTGGAACTAGGGACACTTCAGTGGCATGGTAGAAACACAGTGCAATGGAAATTCCCTGGAATCAATTAGGGTGATGCTAGCTAAGATTCCTAGTAATAGAGGATATGGATATGGAGTCTGAACCAGTCATCTCCTAAGACTTAGAGTTGAGGGATTGGGACACTAAACTCACTACAAAATTTTTGACCTATAATTTTTTTCTGCCAACAAGATGTGCCATGGTAATTTGGCACAGAATAAGCGGGAATGACTAACAGTAAGTTGTCCAGTCTAAGACCCATGTTATGAGAGGAACCATACTGTTGACATTCAGAAAAAAAAAGAAACCAGAAGCCAAATGACCTATGAGAGAACCAAACAGGTCAGAAAAAAGTAAATAAAACAACGTCTAATGTGTCAGTTAGACTCCATCAAACAGCTGATGAAAATAGATGCAGAGAACCACAGATAAACATTAGGGAAAATGCAGAGAAAAATCTGTTTTCAATTAAAAAAAGGAATCTAAGAGATGAAATATTAATATAACAGTGACTCTTATCCAGTGATTTCTAGAATCACACTTGGAAGACAGTAGATAATATTAGTGAGTAACAAAGGTCCACTTCCCTAACTGAATTACTTTGCAAAACTCCCTTTTGCAAATGAAATTATTATGGAGTATGGTCTATGATGTGGGTTCAATTGTAGGGACACATATTGAAATATTAGTATCAATATATTTTCTGGATGAAATTACGTAAAACTCACATTAATGCCATTATAAAGAGGGTTTCTTCTTGAAAAGGACTCTTATCAGGGCCTTTTTCATATCTCTGTTCCTCAGGCTGTAGATGAAGGGGTTCAGCATGGGAGTTACCACTGTGTACATCAAGGCTATCATAGTCTCTTTCACAGTAGAGTTATTAGCTGATGGGCATATGTAGACACCAATAACTGTCTCATAGAACAGTGAGACCACAGACAGGTGAGAGCCACAGGTGGAGAAGACCTTGTGAATAACCCGAGTAGATGAAACCTTTAGGATGGAGCAGACAATTTGTATGTAGGACACAATTATGAGTGAGAATGGGATGACAATAAAGGGCCCTGCCAAGACAAATATCATTAATTCATTAATAAAAATGTCAGAGCAAGCCAACTTGAGCAGAGCAGATATGTCACAGAAAAAGTGGAGGATTATGTTGTCCTCACAGAATGACAATCTAGCCAGGAGTAATGTGTGCAACATGGAATGCAGCATGTTAAATACACAGGACATTGCTACCAGACACACACAGAGCTTGGGGCTCATGATGCTAGTATAATGAAGGGGGAAACAGATGGCCACATAGCGGTCATAGGCCATGACCACAAGAAGAAAGTTTTCCATGTTTGCAAAAAACATGAAAAAGTACATTTGTGTCAGACAATTCACATAGGAGATGGATGGAACTTGGCTCTGCATATTCTCCAGCAACTTTGGCATTGTAACAGAGGTAAAGCAGAGGTCAGAGAAGGACAAATTACTGAGAAAGAAGTACATGGGTGTGTGGAGATGGGAGTCCAGTAGAATGAGGATGATGATGATGAGATTTCCCAGGACAGTTGTTAGGTACATGGCCAGGAACAGGGCATAGAACAGATGTTGATGCTCTGGGGATATGGGCAGGCCCCGGAGGATAAAAGAAGAGATAATAGTTTGGTTTTTCATTATCATTATTATCATCCAGTATCCTAAGCATAAAATATTAGGACCCTTTCAAATTTTAGAAAATATGAACTATATTATGGACATATTTCTACAAAACAGATCTGACAATGATTATAGTGATTATATTCTCAAACTCCAAATTTCTGTAATCATTACAATCATCAATAATTTTTTCTCAACTTTTTCTTAACCTGATTTTATCTCTCAACTTTTCCAATAAATCTATGCATTTTCTACCAAGAGTCATTTGTACTAATGTTTCTCTCTCCTTCTATATATGCTCAACAGTTGTTTGTTCATTTGTAATTTGCTGTGTGTCATTTGTATATTGATGCTATTGAAAATCTGATAAATTTTGTCATCATAATTTTATATAAGTTTCAACAAAAACACACATACTCCAGTGTGTTAGATTATCATTTCAAACTCAGATGTCTATTCATTAACAATCTTCTTTCCTATGTATGTATGACAGGTATCAGAAATTCAAAAGTTACAAGAGAAATTTATGTCTTTCCCTTCTTGTCTTCCAAAGAATTCTTCATTCTCCTACCTCTCCAGTCTCTAATTGGATAGTAAAAGAAATTCCAGTTTATGTCAGAAATTTCTGAATTTAACCCTTTATTTTTCCTTACCTTGAACTACTGTCACATGTTATCCAGAGTCCCCCCTTCATTCTCCTGCTATTTTATTCACTCCTTTCTGTGAGATTATATCCATATATTAAGATCACATCTTGTCTTTTCTGGAACACATAAGTAGATTTAATTCATGCCCATATTCTTATGTCTCTTCACCCTTCTCTTCTCCTTCAACATGCTTCATTTACACATTTAACAGAGGAGTTCCATCATCTCTTGTCTGATTTATTCTTCACATTATCACTGTTGCTCTGAGGATGAGGAATAAGCTCCTATCAGGGACAAAAACATTGTTTAATTATCTCAAATATGCCAGTGGTATATCCCCTCTAGGGTCTTACAGTGACACTTGAATTTCTATTTTCATCAATGCTGGGGTTAAAATTCTTCTCTCCTCCAATTTAGAGTTGCTCATCTAGTATATTATCACTTCTTTCCATGTTCTCCCCCTTCATTTTTTTATCAGCATTCATATGCAAAGGGTATTATTTATCACATACATGACTAAATTTATCTCCCCATACTAGGTAGGACATTCATCTTTGTCCCTGAGCATTCTCTATGTATCCAATGCTCTTATTGTTTTAATCACTGCCTCAAGCTACCTTCATATCAATTGTAATCTACATGCATTAGAGGTATTATATGGCTTCATACTCTTTGTTTATTTAAAAATCTTTCATAATCTCTAACTAATGCCAGTACATGTCATGACGTATGACTTTGGCTAGTAAAAATTTTTTGTCTGGAGCTCAAACTGATATATATTTCTTCAACTTCGATGGTAGAAAATTCCCATTTCAATTGGAAAATTGACAAGTTTGCATTAAATTTTACATGCTATAATGAATATCAGAGATTTAATATGGTATACGTGCAGCATTAGGTCTAATCATTTGCATTATTCTTCCATAATACTGATAACTACAAGTCATATACATATGCTTTAATCCACAAATGTCATTGACCTTGGAGAACAAAACAAATAAGATGAAAAATTTTATCAATTATAGAAAAGAAGGAACAAAGTTACTTTGAAATCCTCACCTAAGTTATTCCTCAGTTGACTATTCTCTATGTGATGGTTAATTTACACATTGAGTGTGTTAAGCCCAATATCAATTTTGAATATATGATTGTTGGTAATAAAATATTTTATAAATGTCATTAAAATCTGCAAATCTTGTGTAAAAAACTAACACTTCATAAAATGAGCTTCTTCCAGTCAGATGAATGAATTAGGGGAAGAGGACAATACACTACAGAAAAATTTTGCATTTTTACCTTAGGTAGAAGTCTATAACCTCTACTCTTCTCAGAGTTTTCAATATTCTAGACAGTTTTCAAATGTCACCTTATCAGTCATTAATCTATGCAGTCAGTATCCTAAGTAGCATACATAGTCACACACATACACAGACACACACATACATAAGACTTACCTCAAGCATGCAACACCCCTGACTCTTCCTTAATCACCAGGATTACAGGTATGTGTCACCAACTCCATTTTCTGTTGCTCCTAGAAGTGGATAGTACCTTTGTGTTATGGAGGCTTGTGTACATAGATCACAATCCAGAGAATCACCGTCAGGTGTTACCAATGATGGGCTAATGAAGTACATATCTTACTTAGATTTTAAGCCCACCATCCTCAAGTTAAACAGCACATAGAAATACAAAGGTTATATTTCTAATAGTTGGTACAGCTGAATATGATTTTGAACTATGTAGAAGAAATGGTTTTCATTATAGAGATATCATTTTACATGAGCACCTAGATCTATTATGTCTTCTTTGATAGGCTACACTTAGGAATAATCACAGATGTAACCACTAAAGCACAGATTTGTGAACTTGTACAGATAGAATGGATAATCATCTTAGGTATGACACTGTTTAAATTTGCTAAGACCCCACAGTGAAAAGTAAAGCATTCAGCAGTAGAAAAGTGAACTCCATCTCCCAGTACTACTTTTGGATTGAAGTGTTAAGGTTTTGAGAGAAAATTACATAATGAGTAATTGTAATGAAGCCATCAATACTAAAGCTGTTATATGATGATCATAAAAAATTAACAGTGTGATAAATTCTTGGAAGACAATGAAAAGAAGAATACTACTGTACCTGGAAAACTGTTCTGCATGACACTCGAAATTTATGTGGATTGGCAACAAGACAATAGTCTATTTTTCTGAATGTACCCAACTACGCTGATGCTGAGTCAGGTTCAGGATCCTGATCACCTTTATTTTATTTGCATTCACAGGGACTAGTGGCCTCTCTACTCATCACCTATCTGCTAATTCCTTCTCACATCCCTCAGTGACCATTCCTGGGCCTTGGGGACCCTGCACTCCTTAGGAGTCCAGATACTGTATAGCTCATTAAAGATGTAGTAATTACCCACTTCCTTCCTAGGACAAATTTACCTCAGAGATCTCTAGTGATGACCAATTACAGTTACTGATCACTCCTTCCTACACTAAGGGAGAGGTAGAATGTAAAGAACAACAAAAAAATAAATAAATAAACATATGCATGATGTGGGTTTCCCCTCTGTATTCTATGAATATGTCTTATACCATTGGTTAATAAAGAAGCTACTTTAGCCTATGACAGGACACAATTTAGGTAGGCAAGAAAAAAAAACCCCGAATGCAGGCATGAAAAAGACAGAGTCAGGCAGATGCCATATAACTACTGAAGGAGAAAGACACCAGAAACTTATCAGCAAGTCACAGCCTCATGACAATGCACAGGTTACTATTAACGTGTTAATTTAAGATTCAAGAGCTAGCTAGAAATATGTCTGAGCTATTGGTGAGACAGTGTTGAGATTAATGTAGTTTCTATGTGATTATTTGGGTCTTGGCAGCCAGGAAACAAGAAGCCATAGATAGTTTTGAATGTTTTGGCTGTGATCCTAACCTTTAATGGCAGTGACATCTCCCAAGCTCATCCTACAGTAGGTTTTAGTGGGATAAAACTGTAGAAAATCATACACTATAATGGCTTCCAAATACAGCATGCCAACTCAACATAACTGAACACATGCAAAAGGATTTAGAACATGCATACAATATTCTAGGAAAATTTAAACTTCATCAGCCAACATTCTGTGTGTGTCAAGGAAAAAAGCAGTAATATGATGGTTTTTGTTTTCTTTGCTGTTTTTGGGTCCAGCCACACAGATCCTAAATACTCACACATGGAAGCTTATTCTTAATTATAAATGCCCAGACTTAGCTTGTTTATGCTATCTTATCTAAACCTAAATTATTCCATCAACCTTTTGCATCAGGGCTTTCCCTTTTTCTATTTCTGTTGAAAGAGCTGTGGGCTGCATTCCTGCAGCCCCAGCTCCTGGTCGCCTGGCTAGCTTATACCCTGAAATAACAACACACAAACTGCATTTATTTAAACACTGCCTGGCCCATTATATCTAGCCTCTTTTAGGCTAATTCTCACGTATTAATTTAGCCCATTTCTAATAATCTGCATAGCACCACTAGGTGCGCTTACTGGGAAAGATTCAGCATGTCTGACCTGGCAGCTGGCTGCATCGCGTCTGGCCCTGAGAGGAGCTGCATGACTTCTGAGCTCACTTTCTCTTCCTCCCAGCATTCTGTTCTGTTTACTCTGCCTATCTAAATTCTAACCTATGAGGGCCAAGGCAGTTTCTTTATTACCTAACCAATGAAATCAACAGATTGATATATGACACTCCCACATCATTTAACAGAATGGCGCCCAATGTGGGGCTAACTGAATCCACAGAAAGCTTGAGAAAGCTTGGGAAAGAATAGAGTAAAGCATGTTTTCTTGGTAGCAACAATTTCTTGGGTCTACTCTGCTTGCTAGAGGCAAGCAAGTGCTCTCACTAAGAGAGGCTTCCTAACTCAGCCTTAGCTGCAAAACCCTGCAGCTCTTTAAGAGGTCCTGCCAAGACACACTTAAATAGTGTTGATAAAAAGTTGACCAAATGCTTGTTTTTTTTTTCGGCCATAGCAGGAAAAAAGTTGTGCTGTTTTAAAATGCCAGCTTTCTGAGCTGTCCTGCCAGTGCAAACTCTGACTCTTTGAGGCAGAAAGGCCGGCTACAGAGAGAGGACTTGAGTGTTGTCTGTTGCAGCTCGCTTGCTGACAGGGACCTTAAAAACACCATAGAGTTGTGGCGGTAAACATGGCTACAACCGGTAACTCCGCCATGAGGCTGGAAAGTTAAGGAATGGGCTGGATCTACCTGCCAAAGCCACAGCTTTAATCCTACCCATATTGCTCAGTAATTTAAAGGCTCATGTGTTCAGAAAAAGAAAGAGAGATACAGTAAAGAGAGATTAAAAAACAAAACCTCTAAATGATTTACAGTGTGTTGAAAATATATGCAAGCTAAATGTTAAAGTTCTTAAAAGTAAAAAATGGAAGAAAGAGAGTAGTTGGGTGTGGTAGTACACACCTTTAATCCCAACACTTGGAAGGCAGAGGGAGATTGACCTCTGTGACTTCAAGGTGTGGTAGCACACGCCTTTAATCCCAATGCCTGGGAGGCAGAGACAGGCAGATCTCTGAGAGTTCAAGGACAGCCTGGTCTACAGAGTTATTCCAGGGCAAAGATATACAGAGAATATAAAATAAAAGTAAAAATAAACAAATAGAGTTAAAATAAAGCCATACAAAGATGGAAAATAAACAGAGAATTTTGGAAGAATGGATGAAGAAAGTGTGGAATATATACACATTAGAGTACTACTCTGCCATAAAAAAACAATGACTTCTCGAATTTTGCATGTAAATGGATGGAAATAGAAAACACTATCCCGAGTGAGGTAACCCAGACCCAAAAAGAGGATCATGGGATGTACTCACTCATAATTGGTTTCTAGCCATAAATATAGGTCACTGAGTTTATAATTTGTGATCCTAAAGAAGCTAAATAAGAAGGTGAACCCAAAGAAAAACATATAGTTATTATCCCTGCTATGGGAAATAGACAAGATTGCTGGGCAAAAAATTGGGATATTGGGGGTGGGGTGGGATGGGGTAAAGGGAGATGAGGAGAGAAAAGTGAGAAGGGGAGGATGGGGGGAACTTGGGGAAACGGGATGATTGGGGATAAAACAAGGTTGGATAGAGGAGCAGGGAATCACATAACTTAATTAAGGGAACCACCTTAAGGTTGGTAAGAGACATGAACCTAGAGTGGCCCCCAGGTGCACAGGGCAATGTCCCCAGTTAGTTCCTTGGGCAGTTGAGGATAGGGAACCTGAAATGACCCTATCCTATAGCCATACTGATGAATATCTTGCATATCACCATAGAACCTTCATCTAGCGATGGATGGAGATAGAGACAGAGACCCACACTGGAGCATCGGACTAAGCTCCCAAAGTCCCAATGAGGAGCAGAAGGAGGGAGAACATGAGCATGGAAGTCAGGACCACGAGAGGTGCGCCCATCCACTGAGACAGTGGGGCTGATCTATTGGGAGCTAACCAAGGCCAGCTGGACTGTGACTGAAAAAGCATGGGATAAAACCGGACTCTCTGAACATGGCGGACAATGAGGGCTGATGAGAAGCCAAGGACAATGGCATGGGGTTTTGTTCCTACTTCATGTTCTGGCTTTGTGGGAGCCTAGCCAGTTTGGATGTTCACCTTCCTAGACCTGGATGGAGGGGAGAAGACCCTGGACTTTCCACAGGGCAGGGAACCCTGACTGCTCTTCGGACTGGAGAGGGAGGGAGAGAGGAGTGTGGGGACGGGGAGAGGGGCGGGAGGAGAGGGAGGGAAATGGGAGGCTGGGAGGAAGCAGGAATTTTTTTCAATAAAAAAAACAGAGAATTTTGATACTGTATGCTATTATGCTCTCTTTGAATTGTTTGAATGCTGAGGAAGGAGCAACAGCTGCTAAGAGATATTTGTTTATAAATGCTGCTGAACAATCCAACATAGATATTTTGAAAATACCTTGACTTCAGAATTTGGATCTAAGGATATGATACTTTGGAAAAGAGTTTCTTCTTTTGTTTTCACAGAGGATGAAACCCTGTGGATTGCTTCTATCCCAGTATGGTATGATAGACCACGCCCTCCTGAAAGGTTGCTGTGAACATCCTCAAAAAATTACTCCTCTCAACTGCCAACTGAGATGAACCTAGCAGACAGGTTATCACATAAAAGACCTAAATAACAGCACTACCATTCAGCAGGAAGCAGTTTGGAGAGAGAAAACTGTGCCCATATTCCCAAATATTGCTTATAAATGTTCTTTTACATTTAAAGGGGGATATGATATAGGTATGAATAATTTACATTGATATGGATTTTGCTTTAGTGATTTAAATTTAAGGTCAATTTTGTTATATGTATATGTGTTTCTGATCTTGATTAAGGTATTGTGATTGTGTAGTTCATTTTAAGTATAATGTATAATTAGGAAATATAGGTTGCTAATGGATAATCATTGATAATAGTAAAGCTTATAGTCATGTTAGTTAGATTTTCTAGATATATAGAGATATATTTCAGTTAGATAGGCATTCTTCATATCTTTCAAAGACTGCAGAATATGACATTTAAATGTTTTAATAACTTAGGACTTTTCATGACAATGAGACACATCAGCTCCTGGCAGCACCAATCTACTTCAAGAGGAAGTGAGGTAAGACGTCTCAGACAGAGGCCATGCTCCCCTCTTCTGGGCAGATGTGATGAAGCTCCTACCCAGGATGGACATAGGCTAGAATCTTCCTGGTAAGTGCACCTTGGGGTGCTACACACATTATTAGAAATGGGCTAGTCCAGATGCGAGAGTTAGCCGAGAAGAGGCTAGATATAATGGGCCAAGCAGTGTTTAAAAGAATACAGTTTGTGTGTTGTTATTTCGGGGCATAAGCTAGCCAGGCGACCAGGAACTGGGACAGCAGGAATGCAACCCACAGCTCCTTCAACATATTTCTATATACATTTTCTTTCCTTCTAGCTCTGTGTCTGCTGTGACCCTGAAGTCTTCTTCTTCCATCCCCTTTCCTTGATCTAGCTTCCTGCTCCTCCCAGATTTCTCCTTCTATTTATTCTCTCTACCTGCCAGCCTTGCCTATTCTTTCTGCTGCCTCACTATTGGCTGCTCAGTTCTTTATTAGACCATCAGGTCTTTTATACAAGCACAGGAACACAGATTCACAGAGTTAAACAAATGTAGCAAAAAGTAACACACCTAGATATATTAGGGAGGACATTGGACCTTCCCCAAAGTAGTGTGCCTTACCCTCTCTGAGGATTGGATGGGGGAGGGGTTGGAGGGTGTGTGGAAGAAATGGGAGGAGTGGAAGGAGAGGATTTGGATTGGTATGCATAATGAAAAGAGATAGATTGTTTTATTCAAAATAAATAAATAAATGAGATTTAGCTAGAGATATGCTTAAGCTATTGACCAAACAATGTTGTAATTAATTTAGTTTTAAGTGTGATTATTGCATGTCTCGGTGGCCAGGAAATGAGCAAACAGTCTCCCCATACAAAATGGCACCCATACATTTGGGACTAACCCCCATGGCCATGCACAAACATTGGGTCCAGGTATTTGCATGCCTACTCATGGTTTTGAGGAAAGCAGCTAAGAGCATGCCTGCTACTCAGCACGTCTTTCTCGTAAAGGAGCTGGATCGTGTCTGAGAGGTGTGCACAGGAAGGAAAGCATGACAGATTCCTACTGCCATACATTGAGATATTTCCAGGCTGCTCAGCATACTGCATGGCAGATTTAGTGTTTACTCAGACAAAATGGTTTGTGTAATGCATGCTATTTCCCAGAGTTGAGGTGGTGAGCATGGCTTCCACCCAACAGTCCATGTGGAGTTGAATACTGTTTTTCGAGGTCTGTGAAGAATTTTGCTGGAATTTTGATGGGCATTGCATTGAATCTATAGATTGCTTTTGGAAAATTGCCATTTTTAAAAAATATGTTAATTCTGCCTACCCAAAAACAATTTCTATTTTGTCAGATGCTAGGTAGCTCTGCTTTCTTGTTTCTTAGGTCCATTTGATTGAAATTTATATTTCCAACCATCTTCTCTGAGTTAATATTCATCTTTGAGGTTGAGGTGCATTTCTCGTATGCAGCAGAAGGATGGATCTTGTTTTCATATATTTTTATATAAAATCTTTTTATAGGTGATTCGAGTCCATTTCTATTAAGAGATATGAGTGACCAGTGATGGTTTATTCCTGTTATCTTTCAGCGGTAGCATTTGTGTGTTTCCCTTCCTTGGGGTTTGCTAGTGTGAGGTATGAGGTTACTTGTTGCCTGTGTTTTTGTGGGTGCAGCTAACTTCCTTTGGTTGGAATTTTCCTTCTAGTACTTTTTGTAGTGCTGGATTTATGGACAGGTAATGATTAAAAATAGTTTTTTTCAAGGACTATCTTGATTTGTCTGTCTGTGGTAATTGAAAGTTTTTGTTGGGTATAGTAGTCTGGGCTTGTATCCATGAACTCTTAGTGTCTGTAGCATATCTGACCATGATCTTCTGGCTTTCAGAGCTTCCTTTAAGAAGTCAGGTGTAATTCTGATGGGTCTGACTTTTTATCTTTCTTGGTATTTTTCCTTTTCAGCTCTTACTATTCTTTCTTATTCTGTATGTTTAGTGTTTTATTATTATATGGCAAGGGGACTTTCTTTCCTGGTCCTGTCTATTTGGTTTTCTGTAAGCTTCATGTACCTTTATAGGCATATCCTTCTTTAGGTTGGGATAAAGTTTTCTTCTATAATTTTTTGAATATACTTTCTGTGCCTTGGAGTTGGACTTTTTCTCCTTCTTCTATCATATCATTCTTAGGTTTTATTTTTTCATTCTGTTCCAGATTTCCTGGAATTTGTTGAATTTATCATTTTCATTGGCAAATGAATCTATTTCCTCTATCATATCTTCAAATCCTGTGAATCTCTTTGCCAACTTTTATAATCTGTTGGTTATGCTTGCATTTGTAGTTCCTGTTTATTTACCCAGATCTCCCATTTCTAGAATTCCCTCAGTTTCTTTTCTTTATTGTTTCTATTTCAGTTTTCATGTATTAAATTATTTCAATGTTATTTTCCCTCTTTGATTTTTTCCCCTTGGGATTCTTTAATAGATTTGTTGATTTATTCTAATTTTTGTTTTTTTTTTCCACCATTTTGCTAAGTGATTTTTTTCCTCTTTAGAAGTCTCTATCATCTTCATAGAGTCATATTAAAGATCATTTTTTCTGCTTTTTCTAGGTTAAGATGTTCAGGTCTTCCTGTTGTAGGACCATTAGGTTCTGGTGGTACTATATTGGTCTTTAGGTTGTTGAATATTTTTTTATACTGAAATCTGCCCATCCTTTCCTCCGGAGAGTTCAGGTGGGACCTTTGCTTCAGGGGATCCCTCTTCCTCCAATAGGTGATGATGGGGTCTCTCAGTTAGGTGGTCACTCTTCTTCCAGATGCCAGGTGCGTCTGTGCTTATAGTGTATACTGATAAGGCTCTGGAGTACATACAATCTGTCCTGCCTGTGTGGTGTGCTGTCAGTTGTGGTTCAGAACTGGTGGGAGTTAAGCCAAGCAAAGTTTGGTTTAACTTGAAGCCATTCCACCACAGGAAGCCCATTCCCTGCACTGCTTGGATGGCCAGAAAACAAGAACTGAGTAACAAGAACACAAAGATCAAACCAACCACCACTAGCTAAACATTAGTTAAATGATTCCTACACTATACCTATAGATCAATATCATGTCTAGATTCTATTAGAGAGAGTTCATTGGGCAGCAGATTAGAACAGTTGCAAAGACTAAAATCCAGACATTCTATAGAGAGAGTCTAAATTGGAGGTCTCCATCAGTTTTCTCTTATTGGATATCAGAGAACACTATGCGGGGGGGGGGGGGGAGGACAGCAAAGATTGGAGGAGTCAAAGGGGATGGACAATGCCAGAAGACATTGGCCCACTGAATCAACTAAGCAGTGCTCACAGAGACTGAAATTGCAAGCACAGGGCCTGCATGGGTCTGTACTAAGTCTTATGCACATATATTAGGTCTGCTTGTTTGATGTTTTTGTGGTACTTGAAGCAGTGACAGCTGGTTTATCTGTAACTATTTTGCCTGCTTATGAACTTCTTTCCTTCTGCTGGGTTGCCTTGTCCAGCCTCGATATGAGGGTTTTCATCTTCTCTTACTGTATTTTCTTTGTCATATCTGGTTTTTGTCTCTTGGAGACCTACACCTTTCTAAAGTGAAAATTATGGAGGAGTGCATCTGGGGAGGAATGGGTGAGTTAAGGGTAGTGGAAGGAAAGAAACTGTTGTTTGGATGTGTCTTATGAGAAAATTTATTTTCATTTCTTATTAATTTACTCTTTCATAAATTAAATACTGACAATAGTTTTCCCTCCCTCGTCTCCACACAGACCCTTTTTTCACTCCACTCTACATTTCTCTCTCCTATTTCTCTTCAGAAAAGTATAGGCCTCCCACAAATATCAACTAAACATGACACATCAGTAAGGATAGACAATGGCTCTCAAATTAAGACTGGAGCATAAGTTTTCTAAAGTAGTCAAAAGCATCTGAAAAACCAGCACCAGTCCCTCTGTTAGAAATACCATAAAAAAACAAGTTGTACACTATAACATATATGGAGAGGGCCTAGGTTTGACACACAGACTTCCTGGTTGTCATGTATTTGCAGTGAGACAATATGGGCCCAGCTGATTGTGTTGGTGTGGGACAATTCTGTGTTCTGTCAATTATGTTTTAAATAAATGCTGATTGGCCAGTAGCCAGGCAGGAAGTATAGGTGGTACAACCAGATAGAAAGTAGAGGTGGGGCAATGAGAACAGGAGTATTCTGGGAAGAAGGAAGTTTTTCTTGCAGTCCTGTCTAGACAGTGAAGAATCAGGATGTGATCTGCCCTACTGAAAGAGGTACCAAGCCATGTGGCTAACATAGATAAGAATAATGGATTAATATAAGTTATAAGAGCTAATATGAAGCCTGAGCTAATGGGCCAATCAGTTTATAATTTATGGAGACTTCTGTGTGATTTCCTTTGGGACTTGCCAGCTCTAGGAACTGGGCAGGACAGAAAAACCAACAAGCAGGCCCTCATGTTACATTGTGTCTTTGATTATTATGTGTTCCATAATTCCTCCTCCCTTTCTTCAGAGGAGTCAGCACTCATCCAAAGAATGAATAAATAAAAAGTGGGACATTTATACAACAGAGTATTACTTAGAAATAAAAAAACAATATGAAACTTATAAACAGATATTGCAAGGATTCTAATTGGTCTTAATAATAAAAGTCCAGAGTCAGATATCAGGGTAAATGATGAAAGATCAGAGAAGTAAAGGAGCCACTTAGAAAACTTTTATCTTTACCTATTCCTCAGACCAAAGTAGGCAAGATACTGTCTTCATAAATTCTCAGACTGAGTGAAATGCACTCTTATCTACTCCAGCCTTATATTCCTCACTCTGCCCAGCCCTATCCATTCCTGTCTCCACCTCCTTATTGCTGGAATTAAAGTTATGTGACTCCAAAATATTAGAATTAAAGGTGTGAACCACCTGACTCTGTTTCTGTTTGAGACTGGATCACTAATGTGAAGCCCAGAGTTGCCTTGAATTCACAGAGTCCATCTGCCTCTGCCTCCTGAGTGCTGGAACTAAAGGTGCAAGCCACCACTGCCTGGTTGCTCTGGCTAGCTAGTAGTTTAGCTCAGTACTCTGATCTTCTGGAAAGCTTTGTTAGATCACAAAGAAAATATCACCACAGAGAGATGGGTGGAACTAGGAAAAATATCAAATTGGTCAAGGTAACCCAGACTCTGAGAGACAAACATGGTACATTAACTTTTAAGAAGGCCACACCTACTCTAACAAGTGCATACACCCTAATAGTGCCACTCCCTCTAGGATCCATAGAGGCTAATTTACAAAGATGGCTGAAAAGGTGATGGATGTATCTCCCTTGGAAGGGGAAATATAATAGATATTGAGGATGAACTGAGTGCAGGTGTGGATGGCAAAAGGCAGGATAATGTAGATGGAGTATGGAGGGAAAGATTAATGGGAAAAACTATGTCTGAAGACCTATGATAGACCCAAACAGGTTGAAGAAAAATGATGCCGAATGCATCAGTTAGATGCCGTCAAACAACTGATGGAAATAGATGCAGAGTCCCACAGAAAAACTTTAGGAAGAACTCAGTAAAGTACCAGTTTTCAATTAAAAAAGGAATCTAAGTCTCTTTTCATCGCCTGATGAAGGTTAATATTCAGGAGGATGCCTATATGTTTTTCTTTGGGTTCACCTTCTTATTTAGCTTCTCTAGGATCATGAATTATAGGCTCAATGTCCTTTATTTATGGCTAGAAACCAAATATGAGTGAGTACATCCCATGTTCCTCTTTTTGGGTCTGGCTTACCTCACTCAGGATAGTGTTTTCTATTTCCATTCATTTGTATGCAAAATTCAAGAAGTCATTGTGTTTTACTGCTGAGTAGTACTCTAATATGTATATATTCCATACTTTCTTCATTCATTCTTCCATTGAAGGGCATCTCGATTGTTTCCAGGTTCTGGCTATTACAAACAATGCTGCTATGAACATAGTTGAGCATATACTTTTGTTGTATGATAGGGCATCTCTTGGGTATATTCCCAAGAGTAGTATTGCTGGGTCCAGGGGTAGGTTGATCCTGAATTTCCTGAGAAACCAAATCAGGAGCAGAAGGAGAGAGAGCACGAGCCAGGAACTCAGGACCGCGAGGGGTGCACCTACACACTGAGACAATGGGCGTGTTCTATCGGGAACTCACCAAGGCCAGCTGGCCCGGGTCTGAAAAACATGGGATAAAACCAGACTCGCTGAACATAGCGGACAATGAGGACTACTGAGAACTCAAGAACAATGGCAATGGGTTTTTGATCCTACTGCACGTACTGGTTTTGTGGGAGCCTAGGCAGTTTGGATGCTCACCTTACTAGACCTGGATGGAGGTGGGTGGTCCTTGGACTTCCCACAGGGCAGGGAACCCTGATTGCTCTTTGGGCTGATGAGGGAGGGGGACTTGATGGGGGAGGGGGAGGGAAATGGGAGGCAGTGGTGGGGAGGAGGCAGAAATCTTTAATAAATAAATAAAATAAAGGAATCTAAGGAATGAAAATCTGATATAACATGGCTCTTATCTAATGCTTTTCTTGAATCACACTTGCAAAGCAGTGGATGACATCACTAAGTCAGCAAGGTCTACTTCCCTACTTAACTACATTGCAAAATACCCTTTTGCAAATGAAATTATTATGGAGTACGGTCTTTTGTGTGGGCACAAATGAATTTATTGTACTATATTTTGTAATTTTAGCATCAATATATTTACTAGATGAAATTAAGTAAAACTTTCAGTGTTGCCATTATAAAGAGATTTTCTTCTTACAAAGGACTCTTAGCAGGGCCTCTTTTATGTCTCTGTTCCTCAGGCTGTAAGATGAAGGGGTTCAGCATAGGAGTCACCACTGTGTACATCATCGCTATGACAGTCTCTTTTACAGTAGAGTTATTAGCTGATGGACATAGGTACACACCAATAATTGTCCCATAGAACAGTGAGACCACAGTCAGGTGGGAGCCACAAGTGGAGAAGACCTTGTGGATAACTCGAGCAGATGAAACCTTTAGGATGGAGGAGACAATTTTTACATAGGACACAATGATGAGTAAAAATGGGATTACCATAAAGGGCCCTGCCAAGACAAATATCATTAGTTCATTAATAAAAATATCAGAGCAGGCCAACTTAAGAAGGGCAGATATGTCACAGAAAAACTGAGGGATCACATTGTCCTCACAGAATGACAATCTATCCAGGAGTAGGGTGTGCAGCATGGAATGTAGCATGGTAATTATCCAGGACAGCAGTGCCAGACACACACAGAGCTTGGGGCTCATGATGCTGGTGTAATGAAGGGGAAAGCAGATGGCCACATAGCAGTCATAGGCCATGACCACTAGGAGGAAGTTTTCCATGTTTCCAAAAACCATGAAAACGTACATTTGTGTCAGGCAACCCACATAGGAGATGGATGGATCTTGGCTCTGCATGTTCTTCAGCAACTTTGGCATTGTAACAAAGGCAAAACAGAAGTCAGAGAAGGACAAATTACTGAGAAAGAAGTACATGGGTGTGTGCAGATGGGGGTCCAATAGAATGAGGATGATGATGATGAGGTTCCCCATGACAGTGGTGAGGAACATGGCCAGGAACAGGACATAGAAAAGTGGCTGATCCTCTGGGGGTATGGGTAGGTCACGAAAGATGAAGGAAGAGATGATAGTTTGGTTTTTCATTTTCATTCTTATTATCCAGTATCCTAAGGAGAAAATATTATGATCATTTTCAATTAAAAAATGAATATATATTTTGGATATATTTGTACAAAAAAGAGGTTTGACAATGATTATAGTAACTATATATCCCAAATACAAATCTTGGTAATCACTGTAATCATCAATGATTTTTTTGTCAACTTCTTCTTAACCTCATTCTATTTCCCCTCCTTTTCGACATAGATCTATTCATTTTCTACTTAAAGTTAGATGTACTAATGTTTCTCTCTCCTGCTGCTGGCTCAACAGTTATTTGTTCATTTGTAATTTGCTGTATTTTATTTTGTATATTCATATTATTAAAAATTTGATAATTTTTGTCCTTATAATTTTATATAAGTTTCAAAAACAAACATACTCCAATGCCTTAGATTAATAATTCAAACTCAAATGTGGATCTCTCTGTGCACAGATGTCTGCTCCACCATTTGCTAACGATCTCATCACTGCATGTGTCACAGGCATCAGGATCTCAAAAGCCACAAGAGAAATCCATGTCTTCACTCTGTTTTCTTCCAAAGCATTCCCGAATATCCACCTCTCCAGTCTCTCATTGGATAGTAAAAGAAATTCAAGAAATCTGTGAATTTGACCTTGAACTACTGTCACACATTATACAGAGTCCCCCCCACTTCATTCTCCTGCTATTTCATCTATTCCTTTCTGTGAGATTATATTCATATATCAGGATCACCTCTGTCTTTATCAGAACACAGAAGTAGATTCAATTAATATCCATGTTCTTATATCTTGAATCCTTCTGTTATCTTTCAACATGCTTCTATTACAAATTCTAACAGAAAAATTACAACATCTCTTTTCTGATTTATTCTTCACATTACCCCTTTTGTGCTGAGGATAAGGACACAGCTCCTACCATGAACAAAACACTGTTTAATTTTCTCAAATATACAAGTAGTATTTTCCTCTGTGGTCTCACAGTGACACTTGCATTTCTATTTTCATCATCAATGCTGGGGTGAAAATTTTTCCATAACAGTCATGCTCTGGTGGTGTATGCTTTTAATTCCAGCTCTGGGAAGGCAGATCCAGGCTGATCTCTGAGTTTGAGGCCAGGCTGGTCTACAAGATCTAGTTCCAGGACAGGCTCCCAGGCTATAGAGAATACCTGTGTTATGAAAAAATAAACAAAGTTCTCTGTCTCCCTTTTTAGAGGTGATAATCTATTTTTCTATCACTCACTTCGTCCTTCTCCCCCTTCATTTGGTTCATCCTCATTCATTTACCATTGTTTAAATGGTATTAGTTATTACATACACAGTTAAGTTTACCAACTCCTCATACTAAGTAAGACCTTTATATCTCATAGCATTCTATAAGTATCCAATGCTTTAAAATACCGTCACACCTGTTGTAATCTATGTGTATTAGAGGTCTTATATGAAGTCATGCTATTTGGTTATTTACCAATTTTATTAATCTCTAACTAGAGTTATGACTTGTCATGATGACTTTGCCCAGTGAATTTTTTTGCTTGGTGCTCAAACTGATATATAGTTCTTCAACTTCAGTGGCAGAAAATTCCCAATTTCCAGTGAAATATGACAGGTCAGCATTACATTTTACAATCTATAATGAGCATCCAAGATCTAATGTGGTATGTTTGCAATGTTAGGGCTCATCATTTTCATCACTGCTCCATAATACTGACAACTTCAAGTCATATATATATATATGTATGTATATATATACATATATATATATATGCTTTAACCCACAAAATGTCATTTGCAGAAAACAAATAGGATAAAAAATTTTATGAATTATAAAAAATAAGGTACAAATTTACTTTGGAAACTTCACTAAATTTATACCTCAGTTGACGGGTGATATACACATCAAATGGGTTGAGCCCAATACTAATTATGTATATTTGGTGGTAATAATATATTCTATAAATGTTATTAAAATTAGCAAGTTTTGCCTTAAAAAACTAACACTTCATAACATGAGCTTCATTCAGTCAGATGAAAGAAATAGGGGAAGAGGAGAAAACACTATAGAAAAGTTTTGCATTTTGCCAGAGACCCTAATATCTAGACAGTTTTCAAATGTTCTCATTATCAGTTACTAATCTATGCCGTTGGTATCCTAAGTCACATACTTGTGCACACACACACACACACACACGGTTGGCCTCTAACATGCAACACCCTTGACTCTTTCCTGAACACTAGGATTACAGGTATGTAGCACCATTCCCAGTTTCTGATTCTTCTAAAAACAAATAGTACCTTTGTGTTATGGAGGCATGTGTACACAGATCCCAAAACAGAGAAATAACCACCAACTGTCACCAATGATGGGATCATGGAGTAAAAGCCTTATTTACGTGTTAAACCCACCGTTTTCAAATTAAACAGCACCAAGTAATACCAAGGGATATGTTTCTAAACATTGGTATACCTAAAAATTATCTTAGATTATGTAGAAGAACTGGTTTTGATTATAGAAATATCATTTTATATTAGCATCTAAATTATATTATGTCTTCATTGATGAGTTGAACTTAGAAGCAATCACAGATATAAACTCTAAAGCACAGATTTGTGAACTTGAACAGATAAAATGAATCATCGTCTTTGGTAGGACATTCTTCCGAGTTTGCTAAAATCCCACAATGGAAAAATTGTCATAAACCATTCAGCACTAGCACAGTAAACTCTATCCCACAGTACTACTCTTGCATTTAAATAGTATGGTATTGAGAGAAAACTACACAATGAGTAATTATAATAAAACCATCAATATGAAAGCTGTTATATGAAGGCCATGAAACATTCACAATGTGATAAATTCTTGGGAGACAATGAAAAGAAGAATGCTACTGTACCTGGAAAACTGTCCTGCATGGCACTTGAAATTCATGTGGATTGACAGCAAGATACATGCTTATTTTTCTGAATGTACCCAGCTCTGCTGAGACTGAGTCAAAGCTTTAGGTTCAGGATCCCACTCACCTTTATTTGCAGACACAGTGGCTAGTGGCTTCTCTACTCATTACCTATCTGCCTGTCTCTCCTCACATCGTCCTGTAGCCATTCCTGGGCCTTAGGGTCCCTGTATCCCTTAGGAATCCAGATACAATACAACTAATTAAAGACATAGTAATTGCCCAGTTTCTTCCTAGGACCAATTTACCTCAGTGATCTTTAGTGGAGACCAATTATTGCACTGATCACCCCTTCCTACAACAAGGAGAAGGGAGAATTTAAAGAATAAGAGCAAGCAAAAGAAATAAACATATGAATGATGTGGGTTTCCCCTGGGTATGCTATGAATCTGTATTAATACTATTGTTAGTAAAGAAGCTGCTTTGCCCTATGGCACAACATAATATAGGTAGGAGAGAAAACTAAACTGAGTTCAAGGAGAACGAAGGTAGAGCCAGGCAGATGCCATATAGCTGCTGAAGGAGAATCTGCTGAAGATACCAGAATCTTATCAGTAAGCCACAGCCTTGTGGTGATACACAGATTAATAGTAATGGGTTAATTGAAGATGTTTAGAGCTAGCTACAAATGTTCCTGAGCCATTGCCAAAACAGTTTTATAATTAATATAATTTCTGTGTGATTATTTGTGCCTGGGCAGCCAAGAAACAAAAGTAAAGTCTCCATTTATACATGCAGTCACAAAAAAAAAATACTAAAAAAAAATGGAACTATACTCACTCATTGACTGTTAAAGAAATGAATAGGCTTCAGTTTAACTGGAGACTACTTTTTAGAGGGAAAAATGAAGCAGTTGACTAGAAAAGCACCCCAAGTTATCAGGCATTCTTTTCTTTGCTAAAGAATTAATTTGTCTCAGGAAAAATTTATACAAGAAGCCATAGATAGTTTTGAAAATTTTGGCTGTGATTCTCACCTTTAATCACTGATCCTACTCTACAGACTATCCTACTGTAGTTTCTAAGTGCAAATGGGATAAAACTGTAAAAGAAAATCACACACACTGGGATGGCTTCCAAATATAGCATCTCAATCCAACATGATTGTCTACCTGCTAAAGGATTTCGGACATATACACAATCTTCTGGGAAAATTTAAACTTCATCAGTCAACTTTCTATGTATACCGAAGAAAAGGGCAGGACTATAGTGTTGTTGTCTGTTTTCATTAATTTTGGGGCATCCTGCCACCCAGCTCTGAAACAAATCACACATGGAAGCCTATTATTTGAGACAAGCTTTGTGGGTAGCCTTAGAGTTTGTCCTGAAAATAGCTCTAGTAGAGAAGACTGGCCTTGAACTCACAGAGATCTGCCTGCCACGAGTGCTGGGATTAAAGGCATGTGCCACCACTGCCCGGCTGGAGACTTATTCTTAATTAAAAATGCCCAGGTTTAGTTCGGCTTGTTTATATCATCTTATCTTAACTTAAATTATCCCATCTAATTTTTGCCTTTGGGTTTTTCCTTTTTCTATTTCTGCATGCCTTTTTTTTTTTTACTTTTTATTATGTCTGGCTGTGTAGCTGTGTGGGTGACTCCTGAAGTCCTCCTCCTTCCTCTGTCATCCCTTGATCTTTCTTCATGCTCCTCCCAGATTTTTCCTTATATTTATTCTCGTTGCCTCCAGCCACACCTATTCTTTCTCCTGCCTCACTATTGGATTTTTAGCTCTTTATTAGACCATCAGCTGTTTTAGACAGGCACAGTGACACAGCTTCACAGAGGTAAACAAATAAAACATAAATAAAGGTAACACAACTTAAAATAGTATTCTATGAAAATATAGCAAGCGGATGGCATGTTTAATGCCTTCCTAACCCAAAAGAAAGGCAGTCCATGTTTCTATGCCTGTTCACTCATTTGATCTTCTTACCTATGAAAACCATGATAGTACCGTCTACCACCATTACCTCAACCCCTCTCCATATATATGAGATGTCTGCCTAATACAGTTATTTAAGGTCATCATTGATCTTTATTTCTAATTCCTAATTTCTTTTTTATGTATTTTTTATTTTTCCATTCAAAATTTCCTCTTCCTCTCTTGCCCTGTGGGAAGTCCAAGCCCCCCTCCCCACATCCAGTCCTAGGAAGCTTTGCATCCAAACAGACTAGGATCCCAAAAAGCCAGTACATGCAGTAGAAACAAGTCCCAGTTCCATTATCAATGGCTTCTCAGTCAGCCCCCATCGTGACTGAAACGAGCATGTGATCAAATCAGAGAATCTGATTTGATCACATGCTCGTTCAGTCCCAGTCCAGCTGGCCTTGGTGAGCTCCCATTAGCTCAGGCACACTGTCTCAGTGGGTGGACCAACCCCTCGCACTCCTGACTTCCTTGCTCATCTTCTCCCTCCTTCTGCTCTTCAACTGGACCTTGGGAGCTCAGTCCAGTATTCCGATGTGGGTCTCTGTCTCTATCTCCATCCATTGCTGGACAAAGGTTCTATGGTGATATTTGAGATATTCATCAGTGTGACTATGGGACAAGTCCAATTCAGGCACCTTCTCCTCTGCTGCCCAAGGACCTAGCTGAGGACATCCCCGTGGACACCTGGTATCCCCTCTAGAGCCAAGTCTCTTGCCAACCCTAAAATGGCTCCCTTAATTAAGATATCTTCTTCCCTGCTCCTATATCTGCCCTTCCTCCATCTCAATTCTTCCACTCCCCAAGCTCTCTCCAATCCTTCCCTTCTCCTTTCTCTTTCCCCCTCTCCCCTTCCTCCCACCCCACCCTCACCCCCATGCTCCCAACTTATGCCCAGTGATCTTGTCTGTGTCCTATTTCCAGGAGGATCTATACATGTTTTTCTTTGGGTTCATCTTATTATTTGGATTCTCTAGGCTTGTGAACTACAGACAGAAGCAAACAGCATTCATAGTAGCCTGTGACCTTATAAGCCTTGTTCATCTAGATTCCTCCATCAGAGAGTTACTCATCTGGTGACTTGGCCTTATGAATATCAGTAGTCATCTGCTACATATTCTTATGGATCTCAATTCAGGCACTCTTCTGACACTTGCCTTTCCTTAGGAACATTCCTTAGTCACAGAGGAATATGCCATAGCTCATCTTCTCCCTTTCACTCTGCAGTCAGAACCACGTGCCTGAAGCTGCCATGTTCTGTTACTGGTTGTTCAAATACACCTTCACTAGCTTTCTCTTTTCAAAGGTATCTACTACAGCCTGAACTTGGCTGTCCTTGAACTTGTTCTGTAGACCAGGCTGATCTCAAACTCAGAAATCTGCCAGTTTCCGCTTTAAGAGTGCTAGGATTAAAGTTGTGCACCATTACACCCAGCTATAAGTTTTTCTTTAATTTCCTTTTCACAGATTGAAACTTATCTGTGTGGGATCTTTCCCTAAGGTCATCACTCTATTCATTCAATTTAATATCAGGATTTTGTTTTAAAAGAATTCTGTTTTCTCCTAGAACATACGATTTAACACTATCCCACTTCCTGATGTTCCATCCTTCCTCAAACTGTGAATTTTGTATTTTCATTTTCTCAACTTCCTTCTTTTCATTATAAATATTTATTAAAGTTAACAATAATAACCACATAACAGAATCAGTCCTGTGCTGTTTATGCTTTCCTCTGACAATGCAATTAATCCAAATCTCTTCACTTTACCCCTAGACAACCTTTTCATAAAAAGGAAAAACAAATAGCCACATTCTTCACCAAACTATCATAGAACCAGTTTTTAACACATACTAACATTGTTCTCCTCTGAAATCTCTTAATCCAGCCTCAACAGTTCAAATAGCCCTCAGCACCACTGCCTTCCATGTTCGTAGGATGGCCCATTTAGATCCACTTAAATTGTCCCACTACTTTTTTAATCCATGCTCCCACGTGCCATATTCCTCTAAACAAAATCATTCTCATTCCAATCACAGAAATACCTCAATCCCTGGTACCAACTTCTGTCTTAGGATTTCTATTGCTGTGAAGAGACCCTATGACCATGGGAACTCTTATAAAGGACATTTAATTGGGGTTGGCTTACATTCAAAGGATTAGTTCATGATCACCATGGATGGTGACATGCAGGCACACATGGTGTTGGAGAAGCTGCTCAGAGTTATACATCTTGATTTGCAAGCAGTAGAATCATTCTGTACCACATTGGTTTAGCTTGAGGATAGGAAACCTTGGAGTCCAATCCAAAGTGACAAATTTCCTCCCACAAGGCCACACCACCTACAGGAAATCCACATCTCCTAGTAGTGCCACTCCCTGTAGGGAAATTTTCTTTCAAACCACGACAGGCAACCATCCACACTGTCTTCCCACCCAGTGATGTGGGATTCTCCTCTGTATTCAGTGAATGTCATTGCTTAATAAAAAGTCTGATTTGGGCCTATTGCAGCATGTAGTAGGGCAAGGCAGGAATTCCAAGCAGATAGAGTAAGAAAGAAGGCAGAGTCAGCGAGATGCCATGTAGCTGCCAAAGGAGAAAGTTGCCCCAGGAAACTTACCAGTAAACCACAAGTAGATTGATTTTAGTATGACTGCCATTTTTACTATGTTAATCCTACCTATCCAAGAGCATGGGAGATTGTTCCATTTTCTAATGTCTTCTTCAATTTCTTTCTTCAATGACTTAAAGTTCTTGTCAGCTAGGTCTTTCACTTCTTTGGTTAGTGTTACCCCAAAATATTTCATGTTATCTGTGGTTATTATAAATGGTGATGTTTCTCTGATTAATACCATGTCTAGTTTTCATTAGAGAGGGCTCATTGGGCAGCAGATTGGAACAGTTGAGGATACTAAAAGACAGACATTTGTAGAAAGAGTCTAAATTGGAGGTCTCCATCAGTTTTCTTTCCTTGGATATCAGGGACACTTATGCAGGGGTCAGGGGAGAAATTATTGGAGGAGTCAAAGGGGATGGATGATGTCAGAAGACCTTGGCATACTGAATCAATTAAGCAAGGCTCACAGAGACTGACATTTGCAAGCACAGGTCTGCATGGGTCTGTATCAGGTCCTCTGTACATATATTAGAACTGTAGGTTTCATATTTTTGTGGTACTTGAAACAGTGAGAGCTGATTTATCTCTAACAATTTTACTTGCTCATGGACGTCTTTCCTTTTATTGGGTTTCCTTGCCCAACCTCAATTTGAGGGATTTCACCGTTTCTTACTGTATCTTCTTTTGCCACATTTGGTTTTTATTTCTTGGAAACCTGCACCTTTCTGAAGCAGAAATCTGAAGATGAATGGATGATTTAAGGCTATTTAAAGGAAAGAAACTGTGGTTTCAATGTGTCTTATGAGAAAATCTCTTTTCACTTCTTAATTTTTATTAATTTATTCTTTCATAAATTAAATCCTGACAATAGTTTTTCCTCCCTCCTCTCCGCCAAGACTCTTCTCCCACTCCACTCTCCATCTTTCTCTCCAATATTCCCTTCAGAAAAGTGTAGGCCTCCCATGATATCAACCAAACATGAAATATCAAGTTTCAATAAGACTAGACAAGGCCCCTCAAATTAAGGCTGGATGAGGCAACCCAGTAGGAGGATAAGGGTTCCAGTGTAGTCAAGAGCATCAGAAACAACAGCCCTACTCCCTGTATTAGGAGTCCCATAAAACACCAAGTTGCACAACTATAACATATATGCAAAGGGCTTGGATTAGACACACAGACTTCCTGGTTGCCATTTAGTTGCAATGAATTGAGCTCAGGCTAGTTGATTATGTAGGTTTCCTTGTTGTGTCTTTGACCCTTAAGGTTTCACAATTTCTTCTCCTCTTTTTCCATAGCATTCATCCCTCAGGCAAAGAATGAATAAAGAAAAAGTGGGCATTTATACAATGGAGTATTACTTAAAAATAAAAAAATAACATTATGAAATTTGTAGGTAGATACTGAATAGATTCTAATTGGTCTTAATAGTAAAAACCTGTAGTCAGATATCAAGGTAAATAGTAAAGTCTCAGAGAAGTAAAGGAGCCACTACAGAGAACTCTTATCTTTATCTAATCTTCAGACCAAAGTAGGCAAAATACTATCTCCATAAATCCTCAAAGTGAATGCAATGCACTCCTATCTACTCCTGCCTTATATTCCTCACTCTGCCCAGTCATATCTTTTCTTGTCTCCACCTCCTTATTTCTGGAATTAAAGTTATGTGACTCCAAAATATTAGGATTAAAGGTGTGAGCCACCTGACTTTGTTTCTTTTTGAGATTGGATCGGTAAAGTGAAGCCCATAGTTGCCTTGAACTCACAGAGATCCATATGCCCCTGTTTCCTGAGTGCTGGACTAAAGATGCATGCCACCACTGCCTGGTCTCTATGACTAGCTAGTAGTTTAGCTAGTAGTTAAGTTTAGCTCTGTACTCTGATTTTCTGGAAAGCATTATTTTTTAGATCATGAACAAAATATCATCACAGGAAGATGGGTGGAACTAGAAAAAAAATCAAATTGTGCAACGTAATCCAGACCCAGAAAGACAAACATGCTATTTACTCCCTTGAAGGTAAACATTAACATTGTCTTAGTGTTTATATTACTGGGAAGAAACATCATGACCACAGCAACTTTTATAAAGGACAACATTGAACTGAGGTAGCTTACATTTTCAGAGTTTTAGTCCATTAAACTCATGGCGGGACATGGATGTTAACAGGTAGATATAATGCTGGAGAAGGAGGTGAGATATCTACATCTTGATGAGTAAGCTTCAGGATGTAAAGTGTAACATTGGGCACAGCTTGAAAATAGGTAATCCAACAGAGCCACACTTCTTCTAACATGGCCACAACTACTTTGGTATGTCGATATGCCCTAATAGTGCCACTATTTCTAGGGTCCATTTTCTTTCCAACTAGAACAAACTCTCAAGTAAAGATCATGCTACTATCCACAGATCCAGGGAGGCCAAGATTCAAGGATGGCTCAAGGGAAGATGTATTACTTTCCCTTGGAAGGGGAAATATAATAGATATTGAGGATTAACTGGGTGCAGGTGGGGATGGGAAAAGCCTGCATGGGGGGGACAACTGGAAATAGGGGCATTCAGTGGCAGGGTAAAAACGTAATACAATGGAAACTCCCAGGAATCAATTAGGGTGATGCTACCTAAGATTCCTAGGACATGGAGCCTGAACCAGCCATCTCCTATAACCAGACAGATTTATAGTAGAAAGATTGGGAAACTAATCCAACCACAAAATTTCTTATCTATATTTTTTTTCTGACAGCAAGATGGGCTGATATAAAAGTGGCACAGAATAAACAGAAGTAGCCAACCAACTGGTCCGGTCTGAGACCCATGCCATGAGAGAAGCATACCCCTTTAATTGCTTGGAGAAAGAAAAGCCAGAAACCTAATGGACTAAAGGAATATGAATGAACCAAACAGGCCAGAAAAATGTAAATAAAATGATGCCTAATGAATTGGTTAGTCTACATTAAACAACTGATGAAAATAGATATAGAAACCCACAGCTAAACATTAAGGAAAACTCAGTGAAAATCTTTTTTCAGTTAAAAAACAGAATCTAAGGAACGAAAGTCTAATGCAACAGTGGCTCTTATCTAATGATTTTCCAGATGCACACTTGCAAGGCAGTGGGTTATATCACTGAGTCACCAAGGTCCTTTTCCATAAGTGAACTTCTTTGCAAAACTCCCATTTGCAAATGGGAACATGGTCTTTGGTGTGGGTCCAATTTTAGTAATTTTACTCCATTTTGTAATGTTAGCATCAATATATTTACTAGATGTTATTAAGTAAAACTCCAATGTTGCCATTATAAAGAGATTTTCTTCTTGCAAAGGATGCTTACCAGGGCCTCTTTAATATCGCTGTTCCTCAGGCTGTAGATGAATGGGTTAAGCATTGGAGTCACCACTGTGTACATCAATGCCATGACAGTCTCATTAACAGTAGAATAATTAGCGGATGGACATAGGTAGAGACCTATAATTGTCCCATAGAAAAGTGAAACCACAGACAGATGGGAGCCACAGGTGGAAAAGACCTTGTGGATAACCCGAGCAGATGAAACCTTCAGGATGGAATAGACAATTTGCACATAGGACACAATGATGAGTAAGAATGGTATAACAACAATGGGTCCTACCAAGATAAATATCATTAATTCATTAATAAAAATATCAGAGCAGGCCAACTTGAGCAGGGCAGATATTTCGCAGAAAAAGTGAGGTATCTCGTTGTCCTCGCAGAATGACAATCTAGCAAGAAGTAGGGTGTGCAGCATGGAATGCAGCATGGTAATCACCCAGCACAGCACTACCAGACCCACGCAGAGCTTGGGGCTCATGATGCTGGTGTAATGAAGGGGGAAGCAAATGGCCACATAGCGGTCATAGGCCATGGCCATAAGAAGGAAGTTTTCCATGTTTCCAAAAACTATGAAAAAGTACATCTGTGTCAGGCAACCTACATAAGGGATGGATGGAACATGGCTCTGCATGTTCTGCAGCATCTTCGGCATTGTGACAGAGGAAAAGCAGAAGTCAGAGAAAGACAAATTACTGAGAAAGAAGTACATGGGTGTGTGGAGATGGGAGTCCAGTAGAATGAGGATAATGATGATGAGATTCCCCATGAGAGTGGTGAGGTACATGGCCAAGAACAAGGTATAGAACAGTGGTTGATGCTCTGGGGGGATGGGCAGGCCCCGGAGGATAAAGTGAGAGGTGACAGTTTGGTTTTTCATTATTATTCTTATCATCCAGTATCCTAAGGAGAAAATATTAGGATCCTTTTAAATTAAAATAAAATTAACATGTATTTTGGATATGTTTGTACAAAAAGAGATCTAACAATATTTATAGTGACTATATCCTCAATCTCCAAATGTCTGTAATCGTTTTAATTATCAATGATTTTTTCAACTTCTTATTATACTGATTCCATTTCCCAACCTTTTCAACAGATATCTGTGTATGTTTTACTGCGAGTCAGATGTGCTAATGTTTTTCTCTCCTGATACTGCTCAACAGTTGTTTGTTCATTTGTAATTTGATGTACTTTATTTTAATAATCTTTGTCCTCATAATTTTATATAAGTTTCAAGAAAAACACACATACACCAGTGCCATAGATTACCACTTCAATCTCTGATATGTGTGTCTGTGTAATATACAGATTTCTGTGTCACTATTCCCTAGCAATCTTCTTGCCACTGCATGTATGACAGACATCAGCCACAAAAGAAATTCATGTATTCACTCTGTTGTCTTCCAAAGCATTCTTCAACCTCCTACTTCTGCAGTCTCTCACTGGGTAGTAAAATAAATTCAACTTTGTGTCAGAAATCTTTGAATTTGACCAATTTATTTTTCCTTACCTCGAACTACTGTCACACATTATACAGTGTCCCCCCTTCATTCTCCTGCTACTTCATCCATTCCTTTCTGTGAAATTATATCCATATATCAGGATCACCTCTTGTCTTTACTGGAACACAAAAGGAGATTCAATTCATGTACATGTTCTTAAATTTCTTGGTTCTTCTCTTCTCCTTCAACATGCTTCATTTACACATTCTAACACAAGAACTCCATCCTATGTTGTCTTATTTATTCTGCACATTACAACTGTTGTTCAGAGCATAAGGACAAAGCTCCTATCAGGGATGCAAACACGGTTTCATTTTCTCACATATGTCCATGGTATTTCCCCCTATGGTGTCACAGTGACACTTGTATTTCTCTCTTCATCAATGCTGGAGTTAAAATTCTTTCCTCTCAGACAGTCTGTGGTGGCACATGCCTTTAATTCCAGCAGTCAGGAAATAGAGACAGGATGATCTTTGTGAGTTCAAGGTCTGCCTGGTCTACAAGAACTAGTTCCAGGACAGGCTCCCAAGCAATAGAGAAACCCTATCTCGTGGGAAAAAAGGTAAAAATTCTTCCCTCTCTCATTTAGTGTTGCTCATCTTCTTTATTATTACTCCCTTCCCTCTTCTCCACTTCATTTGGTTTATCCTCATTCATATGTAAAGGGTATTAGTTGTCACATACACAGTAAATTTAGCAAATCAACTGAGTAAGACCTTTATCTATGTCTCATAGCATTCTATAAGCATCCAATGCACTTATTATTTTAATCACTGCTTTAAGTTACCTTCACATCAATTATAATCTGCATGCTTTAGAGGTCTTATGAGACTTCACTCTATTTGGTTATTTACAAATTTTATTAATCTTTAACTTGGGTTAGGACCTGTCATGACATATGATTTTGACCAGAGAAATTTTTTTTGGTCTGGTGCTCAAACTGATATATAGTTCTTCAACTTCAAAGTAGAAAATCCCCAATTTCAAGTGAAAAACATGACAGGTCAGATTTAATTTTACATTCTATAATGAACATTAACAATATAATATAGTATATTTGCAGTGTCGGGCTATTTATTTGCATCATGGTTCCACAATAATTACAACTCCAAGTCATATTCATATACCTTAATCCACAATATGTCATTTGCAGAAAACAAATAGTATGAAAAATTTTATATATTATAAAGAAGGAAAAAAGTTACTTTGGAACCTTCACTTAAGTTACTCCTCAGATGACTAGCCTCTCTGTGACAGTGGATTTACACATCCAGTGGGCTAACTCCAATACCAATTTTGAACGTATTGTTGTTGGTAATGATAAATTCTATAAATGTCATTAAAATGTGCATATTTTATGTAAAACAACTAACACTTCATAGCATGAGCTTCATTCAGTCAGATGAAAAAATTAGGGGAGGAGGATAAAACACTATAGAAAAATTTTGCATTTTTGCCTTAGATAGAAGTCTATAACCTCTACTTTTCTCAGAGGCCCCAGTATTCTACACCATTTTCAAATGTTCATATTGTCAGCTGCTAATTTATGCAGTCATTATCTAAGTCACATTCATGTGCACACACACACATACACACACAGAAGACTGGCCTCAAACATGAAACACCCCTCACTCCTTCCTGAACACTAGGATTACAGGTATGTACCACCATCCCCAGTTTCTTGTTCTCCTATAAATGAACAGCACCTTTGTTTTATGGAAGCAAGTGTACATAGATCACAATCCAGAGAAATCTCCACCTACTGTTACCAATGATGGTCTAATGGAATACATAACTTATTTATATATTAAGCCCATCATTCTCAAATTAAACAGCATCCTGAAATACCAAGAAATATGTTTCTAAGAGCTGATACTTCTACATATCTTCTTGGATTATGTAGAATGACTGGTTTTGATTATAGGGATAACATTTTACATTAGCACCTAAATGATATTATGTCTTCCTTGGTGGATTGCACTTAGGCACAATCACAGATGTAACCATTAAAACATAGATTTGTAAACTTGTACATATAAAATGGAATATCATCTTGGGTATGACACTCTCCAAACTTTACTAAGAAAGAACAGCAGAAAGTATAGTAAACCACTGAGCACTAGGGTAGTGAACTCCAACTAAAAGTATGTTTTTTAATTTAAATGACATGATATTGAGAGAAAATTACATAATGAGTAAATGTAATGAAGCCATCAATGTGAATACTGTTATATGATCACCATGAAACATTCAAAGTGTGATAAATTCTTGAAAGACAGTGAAAAGAAGAATGCTACTGTACCTGGGAAAATGTCCTTCATGACACTCAAAATACATGTGGTTTGAAACAAAAACATACTTATTTTTTCTCAATGTACCCAGCTATGCTGAGGCTGAGTCAAAGCTTCAAGTTCAGAATCCTGCTCGCTTTCATTTTATTATACAGACACAGGACTAGTAACCTGTGTACTCATTACCTATCTTATCTGCTCATTCCTTCTAACATTCCCCTGTGGCCATTTCTGGGCAATAGGAGCCCTCCATCCCTCAGGAGTTCAGATACTGTATAACTCATTAACAATATAGTAATTACCCAGTTCCTTCCCAGGATCAATTAACCTCAGGGATCTCTAGTGGAGATCAATTATAGACACTGATCACTCCTTCCTTCACTAATGAGAGGGTAGAATTAAAGAATGACAACAAAAAAGAAATAAACATCTGTATGATTGACTTTCCCATATGTATATTGTGAATATGTCTTATTACTATTTGTTAATAAAAAAATGCTGTGGCCTATGGTAGAACATAATATAGGTAGGAGAGAAAACTAAACTGAATGCAGTGAGAATGAAGGCAGAGTCAGGCAGATGCCATATAGCTGCAGAAGGAGAAAGATACCAGAAGCTTACCAGTAAGCCACAGCTTCGTGGTGATACACAGATTAATAGCTATGGGTTAATTTAAGATGTAAGAGCTAGCTAGAAATATGCCTGAGCCATTGGTGAAGCAGTATTGTAATTAATATAGCTTCTCTGTGATTATTTGGGTCTGGGTAGATGGTAACAAATGTATAGTCTCCAGTTACTTATGCAGTCCCAAGAAACCTAAAAAAGTTGGAAATATGCATACTCATTGACTGTTCAAGTAATGTGATGTGGGAGGGTCTTCTGTTTTGTGTTGATTTCATTGATTAATAAAGAAACTGCCTTAGCCATTTGATAGGCCAGCCCTTAGGTGGGTGGAGTAGACAGAACAGAATGCTGGAAGGAAGAAGGGAAGTGAGGTCAATCGCCATGCCTTTCCTCTCTGGGCCAGACGCCATGGATCCAGCCACCAGGTCAGGCATGCTGAATCTTTCCCGGTAAGCCACCTCCTCATGATGCTACATACATTAATAGAAATAGGTTAATCAAGATATGAGAATTAGCCAAGAAGAGGATAGAACTAATGGGCCAGGCAGTGTTTAAAAGAATACAATTTGCGTGTTGTTATTTCTGGGGCAAAGCTAGCTGTGCGGGAGCTGGGTGGGACGAAAAGCGGGCCTGCCTGCAGCTCCTTCTACAGTAATGAACAGGCTTTTGCTTGACTGGAACCTACTTTTTTAGAGGTAGAAATGAAGTAGTTGACTAGGAAAGCACCCCAAGTAATCAGGCATTATTTCCATTGCTAATGGCTTAAACCGTCTCACACAAGAAAAATTTACACAAGAAGTCATGGATAGTTTGAAAATTTTGGCTTTGATTCTCACCTTTATCCTCTAAGCCAACTCTCCAGACCATCCTACAGTAGTTTTTAAGTGCAAATGGGATGAAACTGTAAAAATCACACATACTGGCATGGTTTCCAAATACAACATCTCAATACAACATGATTGTCTACTTGATAAAGGATTTTCAACTTATACTCAATCTTCTGGAAAAATTTAATCTTCATCAGTCAACTGTCTGTGTGCCGATGAAAAGAGCAGAAATATGGTGGTGGTGTTTGTTTTCTTTACTCTTTCGAGGTCCTGCCAGCCAGGTCCCAAATAAATCACACGTGGAAGCTTATTCTTAATTATAATGCCCAGGCTTAGCTTGACTTGTTTATGCCATCTTACCTTAACCTAAATTATCCCATCTAATTTTTGCTTCTGGGTTTTTTTCCTTTTCTATTCTAGCATACATTTTCTTTCCTTTTTACTGTTTCTGACTCTTTAGTGGAGTGGCAGACTTCTTTATTCCTCTTCCTTCCTCTCTCTTTCCATGATCTATCTTTATGATCCTCCCATATTTCTCCTTCTATTTATTCTCTCTTCCTGCCAGCCCTGCCTATTCTTTCTGCTGCCTTATTATTGGCTGTTCAGCTCTTTATTATACCATCAGGTTTTGCAGGCAGGCAGAGTAACATAGCTTCACATAGTTAAACAAATACAACATAAACAAAGGCAATACAACTTAAAATAATATTCTACAATAATATGGCAAGCAGATAAGATGGCTCAATGCTTCCTTCAGCCAAAAGAAAAGTAGTCCATGTTCCTCTGCCTGTTCATTCATTTGGTCTTCTTACCTATGAAAACCATGATAGTACCTTCTACCCCCTTACCTCAACCTCGCTGCATATATGTGACTTGCAAATTCCCTGTTTTATGAGTTCATCATTGATCATGAGGCCATTCGTGGCATTTCTAATTCCTTCCTTCATTGTAGTCCTGAGCTTGGCAGTCATCTGTTTGACAAAGTTCTGTACATGATTATGAAACATAAATTTTCAACTCCAAGAATCTTGATCCTTATTTATTTAATGTCATTGAGTTCCTACAGATGAGTAACTTTTGTTTGTGAATGTGAAAATAGTAAGTGGGATCTAATAATGTATCCAGTATTTTAGGCAGAGCACTGCCTGCTCTAGTTGTGTAAAAGATCCATATTTTGCTTGCTAACCTAATGGTTTCAGTTACTCCAAGAAGAATAATGTGCCTAATCTGTATTTTGATTAACATGAGAAGCAAAAGTGATTTTTATGGTGGTTTAAGTTTCATTCAATAATCTATAAGGACTGTGAAGTTCACTTTTATAAGGATATTATATAGTTTTAGTATTTTCAGTGTCTTTGGCTTATTGTAGAGGTTCAAGTTTATCCTTGTTTATTGATGCTCTATTCACAATAGTTAGAAACAAAAACAATATCTTCAACTGATGGATAATAAAAATATGGTGCATATATGCAATGGGATTTTATTCAATTGTACAATACCATTTTTTAATTTAGGTTATTTGCTTTCTTGATTATTTTTAATTTTTGTATATTCTAAATATTAATTGCCAGTCACATGTATAGTTGGCAATTATTTTCTCCCAACCTATATGCAAGTTCCAGTATATTTCTGGTGTGGGAAGTCCATCTGTTTGTGTGTTGATTTTCTTGGTTAATGAACAGAGAAACTGCTTTGAGCCTATAGCACCGTAGAACAGAGCTAGGCAGGGAAAACTAAACTGAACACTGGTAAAAAGAAGGCAGAGTCAGTAAAGCCATGTAGACCCACCAGACACAAATGCCAGATGGAAACCTTGCTGATAAGCCACCACCATTTGGTGAAGCACAGATTAATAGAAATGGAAAATTATTGAAATAACTAGTAAAAGTTTGTGTTTTCCCTGAAGTAACCCAAATGAAAATAACACTTGTTAAAATTATACAGAAAGAAGAAGCTCAGTGTGGAGGCATGTGTCAGCAAGTTTGGCACTGGGAAAACTGAATTATGAGTGTAGTGGTATATTATCTGTATTTTGATGAATAAGTCTTGCCTGAAGAACAGAGGCAAAGCTAGAGCCATTAGAGGTCAGGCAATGGTGACACACACTTATAATCTCAGGATTTGGGAGACAGAGTCAGATGGATCTCAGTGAAGTGAAGGTTACCCTGAGCTACACAAGATCAATGCAAAAGCAAATCCAGGTGGTGGTGGCTCACACCTTTAATCCCAGTTTTAGGGAATAAAAAAAAAAAAAGAAAAAAAATGTAAGAGCTAGCCAATAAAAAGATAGAGCCAATTGGCCAAGCAGTGATTTAATTAGGACAGTTTTTGTGTGGTTACTTTGGGGCTGAGCAGCCAGGAAAAACAAAGCAGCTCCATACAACAAATTGGCATGCCAATGTGTGCTAGCTAAATCCACATAAAACCTTAGAGGTCTTAGAAAAAAATTCTAGACAGTAAAAAACAAAGTTTATTCACATTTTTTTCAAAAGGGCTCTGCTTTCTGGCAGCATGCTGGAGCTTTTTTAAAAGAGGTCTTCCTGATCAGCAGGACAAAAAAAGTGTGTTTTCAAAACAGTGGCTTCCTGGTTCACCAGCACAAACAGCTCTGAGTCTTTTGGGAGGTCTTGCTATCGAGCATTTAAATGGAGTCTGTGAGAGCAGAGTGTTACAACTTGCTTAATGGCAACATAGATCCATTGTGTGTCTGAAAATGGAGCAATGTACATTGCTCTCAGAAGCAGAGAACATGCTTCCACCATGTTAGACTAGGTGGATCAAGCAAACAGGGCTGTTGACCCTAGCCACACCCACTTATCATTAAAAATAAGGCACTTCTGGTCAAAAAAAATAATTGCAGATACACAATAAAGACAGATTCAGATAAAAAAGACCTATAAATGGGTCACAGTGTTAGATAAATATAGGTAGGCTTGGGAGAAGGAAGAAAAAGAGTATAGAGAGTTAGAGAAAGAAGTAAATTGTTTTTTAAAAATAAAACAAAGTCTTTAAAGAGACATAGTACAGATAGTCATAGATTAAAAGGAGTAAAGAAAAATAAGTCATGTAAAGATGGAAAATACACAGAGAGTCTGTTGCTTTGGAAAAGAGATTTGCATTTTGTTTCCAAAAATTTTTAGACCCAAATTTGGAAATCAAGATACCTCTAAAACATATATGTTGGTTTACCTTAGCAACCCATAGAATGAAATGTCTCTCTGTACTTAACTCTTGCATAGTCAAAAAGTTCAATGAAAAAACAGTAGTATACATAATACAGACTCTCTGTGTATTCCTTCCAGACTAATGTGATGTGTTGTATGTACCAAACTCCCCAAAAGGTCTCCATGAACACCCCCCAAAATACTTGGCCCAACAAAAACAGGAAGCAGTTTGTAGAAAACTGTGCCCAAATTTCCAAATATTATTTATAAATGTTTCTTTAAATCTAAAGGGAGTTATGTTATAGAGATGAAAGCTTTGCATTAGCATGTATCTTATTTTATTGATACAAATTTAAAGTCAAAGTTGTTTTGATTTGCATTTCCCTGATAGCTAAGAAAGTTGAACATGTCCTTAAGTATCTTTTGGCCATTTGAAATTCTTCTGTTGAGAATCCTCTGTTCAGTTCAGTACCCCATTTTAATTGAGTTATTTAGAATTTTAATGTCTAGTTTCTTGAGTTTTTTTATATATTTTGGAGATAAGATTTTTGTCTGATGTGGGGTTGGTGAAGGTCTTCTCCCATTCAGTAGGTTGCCTTTTTGTCTTAAAGAATGTGTCCCTTGCTTTAAAGAAGCTTCTCAGTTTCAGGAGATCCCATTTATTCATTTTTGCTCTTATTGTCTGTGCAACTGGGGTTATATGTAGGAAGTGGTCTCCTGTGCCCAGGTATTACTTCCCACTTTCTATTCTATCAAGTTCAGTGTAGTTGAATTTATATTGAGGTCTTTAATCCATTTGGACTTAAGATTTGTATATGGTGATAGATATGGATCTATTTTCTTTCTTCTACAAGTTGACATCCAGTTATGCCCACATCATTAGTTAAAGATGCTTTCTTTCATTGTATAATTTTAGTATCTTTGTCAAAAATCAGGTGTTAATAGGTTTGTGGATTAATATCTGGGTCTTCAATTCTAGTTCATTGGTCAACATCTCCGTTTTTATGCCAATACCAAGCTGTTTTCATTACTGTGGCTCTGTAATAGAGTTTGATGTTAGGGATGGTAATGCCTCTGGAAGTTGAGATCCCATCTTACACCTGTCAGAATGGCTAAAATAAAGAACACCAATGATGACCTATGTTAGAGAGGAGTGGAGTAAGGGGAACACTCATCCATTGCTGGTGGGAATGCAAACTTGTGCAACCACTTTGGAAATCAACGTGGTGGTTTCTCAGAAAATTGGGAATCAACCTACCTCAGGATCCAGCAATAATACTCTTGGAAATATACCCAAGAGATGCCCAATCATACTACAAAAGCATTTGTTCAACTATGTTCATAGCAGCATTATTTGTAATAGCCAGAACCTGGAAACAACCTAGATGTCCTTCAATGGAAGAATGGATAAAGTGTGGCACATCTACACATTAGAGTACTACTCAGCAGTAAAAAAGCAATGACATCTTGAATTTTGCATGCAAATGGATGGAAATAGAAAGCACTATCCTGAGTGAGATAACCCAAACCCAAAATAATGAATATGGTATGTACTCACTCAGTAGTGGATTCTAGCCATAAACATAGGACATTGAGCCTATAGTTCACTCTCCTAGAGAACCTAAGTAATAAGGTGAACCCAAAGAAAAACATATATAGATCCTCCTGGAAATTCGAAACAGACAAAATTGCCGGGCAAAAGTTGGGAGCATGGGGGTAGGGGTAAAGTGGGGGGGGAAGAGAAGGGGAGAGAGAAGGGAGAATGGGAGGGTTGGGGAGAGCTTGGGGGAGTGGGATGGTTGAGATAGAGGAAGGATGGATATGGGAGTAGGGAAGAAGAAATCTTAATTAAAGAAGGCATTGTGGGATTGGCAAGAGGCTTGACCCTATAGTGGTTTCCAGATTCCACAGAGATGTCCCCAGCTAGGACCCTGGGCAGTGGAGGAGAGAGTGCCTGAACTGGCCTTGTTACATAGTCACACTGATGACTATCTTGAATATCACCATTGTCTGGTGACAGAGACCCACATTGCAGCACTGGACTGAGTTCCCAAGGTCCAGTTAAAGAGCAGGAGGGAGAATATGACCAAGGAAGTCAGGACCATGAGGGGTCAGTCCACCCACTGAGACAGTGTGCCTGAATTAATGGGAGCTCACCAAATCCAGCTGGACTGGGACTGAACGAGCATGGGATCAAACTGGACCCTCTGAATGTGGCTCACAATTGAGGCAGACTGAGAAGTCACCGATAATGGTACTGGGATTTGTCTCCAGGAAATATAAAGCTTGAGTTCCCTCTTATGGCATGCATCTCAAGTTGGACTAGTGATAGGCTGACCACTTCCACAAGTCCTGTTCCACTATTATCAAAGCACTTCTAACAGGCAGGACAAATTCTAGGTTAAAGGATTTGTGACTGTGCTTGTGTAATTTCCTCCACTGGAAGCCTTGCGTGATTACAAAATATGACTGGTTCAGACTCTGTATGCTCATTACTGGGAGTTTTTGCTAAAGTCAAACTGGTAATTTCATAATTTATATTGCACAACCAGATGACCCCCAGTTCCAGTTATCTCTCCAAGAATTTTCTTTTCCACCCTCTCAACTTGATTGCTTCTGTTCCTAACCTTACTTAAATCTAGTCCACCCATGTATCTCACTTTCAGTCCTCCATATATCTTCTTGGTTAGTGATGGGAACTTGCTCCTTCCCTCGATGTTCACACACTGTCTAGACACAACATGGATGTGTAGTCAAGACTTTGTTAGTTCATACATGAATCAGTACTGTGGCATCTAGAAGATACTGTTTCCTTTAAAACACCCTGTGGCTCTTAAAATCTTTCAGTCTCTTCTTCCAAGCAGATCCCTCTGCCTCGACGGGAATGTTGAAGTTGTTGTCTTTTTACCAGTCTGTATTTTTGGCTTCCTAGTAATAAATTGGGTGTCCATAATTGTAAGAAATTATGTCTGGGTCTTCAGTTTCATCATATGGACCAATATCCCTATTTTTACACAGTACATGGATTTCATGCATAGTGAGAAAGAATAATATAAACTCACTATTCTATACATAGACATTAAATGTTCCCAGCACTATTTGTTGAAGAGATTGTCTTTTTCTTTAGGGCAAATTTTAGTTCTTGCTTCATTTTAAATGCTATTGATATATGAATGATTTCATGTTAAAATATTAGGGTTTTTCCAAAGTAGAGAAAAATTATTTAACTTATGTGTCAATATTCTTTATCATTGATACTTGTGTTGTACTATGCCACTGATTTCACTTTATCTATGACAAGAATTGTTGCAACCTTTACAACCACAGAGAATAATATTCTGGGAAGAATAATCAGTTAAAAAAAGGTACAACATAAAAACAGTATGAATCATTGTGTACTTTTTATGAATATTTATGCACATTGAAATGTGGCTTCCCAGGTAATTGGGCAGGAGATGATATCACAAGTCAAAACATGAAAGAAGGAGAATATGAGATAGAACTCAACATTCATGGTTGTGTGTGTTACAATTGAAATGCTCACAGAGCGTTACATGACAATGTGCACTAGACAGATGGGAGGAGGTGGACATTTTAATAAATAAATACATTTAATTAAATTAAAAAATAATGATAACCAGATCTAAGTTTATATCTAAGTAGAGCATAAAATTCCAATGTATCTTAATTTAAAGAATATCTATAAAGAAGAAAATAAAAACCAGAATATTTCTATACAAGAGACCTATTATTTGACATGAATATACTAACATATTCATGTAAGTATAAGGCCATTTTATATTTTTATATTTGTTTACAATTTTTATGATTATTCCTTATTTTGTAAAATGTGTTTTAGAGAAATAGACTAAAAAACAAAATAAAATGCTTTCATTGGCCTTTTATCGCTAAAAAAAAAACCAAAGATCTCTGGAGGTGCTAGTTTTCAAACGAAAATAGAAAAAAATCAATGAAGTCTAGAATACAGGAACATATTTTATGGAATATTTATAGGGACAACTTAGGGAATAAATGGATTGAAAAAAGGAACCTAATTCATGGCATAATGTAGACAGAGACTATGCTTTCATTTCCTAAGCTACCCAGACCCAAATAGTCACACAGAAACTATATTAATTACAATACTGTTTGACTTATGGCTCAGGCTTACTATCAACTAGATCTTATGATTAAAATAACCCATAATTCCTGTCTATGTTAGCTACATGGCTTGGTATCTTGTATTAGTGAGACATTTTCCTCTTGTTTCTTCTCTGTTTGGTTGCTTTTCCTCTTCCCAGAATTCTCTTATTCTGTTTTCTCCAACTATACTTCCTGCCTGTCTACTGCACAATAAGCATTTTATTAAATCACTATGAGTGACAATTTTTATAGTGTACAACAGCATTTATATCATTTATCATTGGTCATATGTAAAACGACTCTTTCTGCATATTGTCAATCAGTAACTATATAAAGAGGTTCTTTTGTTGTAGCAGTCCCCGGCACCCGGCCGCCCACATGGCTAGCTTATGCCCGAAATAATTACACAGAAACTGTATTCATTTAAACACTGCCTGGCCCGTTATCTGTAGCCTCTTATTGGCTAGCTCTTACATATCGATCTAACCCATTTCTAGTATCCCTATAACACCACGAGGTGCGCTTACCAGGAAAGATCTTAACCTGCGTCTGTCTGGAGTGGGAGAACCATGGCGACTCTCTGACTCAGCTTCTCTCTCCCAGAATCCTGTTCTGTTTACTCCACCCACCTAAGGGTTGGCCTATCAAATGGGCCTAGGCAGTTTCTTTATTAATAAGAAATCACTCCCACATCATTTCTCCTTTTTCTGTTTAAACAAAAAAGAAAGGCTTTAACTTTAACATAGTAAAATTACATATAACAAAACAGTTATCAAGTAAGAATTACAGTTACAATATTTATATCTATTTGATCTCTTATCATAACTAAGGAAAACTATAACTATTTATTCTTCAACTCCATCAAAGACTCCAGAAGGATATAATAATACCTAAGTAAACAGGAAGTCCAAAACTCTAGAAATGACAGAGACATCTCGCTGCCTGGACAGTCACCCAAAGTTCCTCTGTACCGGTGGGGCATCCATCTTCGGCCTACAGGCCCACAATATCCAGAGACATTTCCATAAAGCAGGAAATTTCAAAGGCAGTTCAGTCACTGTCTGCTGTGTCCTGCAGAATGTCTTGCAGACTCTTTCATGAGTCAGGAACCCTGAAAGACCATCTCACCTTTAGGCAAGTTCAGCAGTCCTCTCTCTGCGGGTTCTCTGTGTCCAGTTTATGTATCAGTCCAGGCAAGAGCAGTTTCTTGCCCAAATGGCTATCCAACTCCATAAGGATCCTCTTCGATGCCCATCTTCCTCTCGAAGTAGATTGGTGCTGCCAGGAGCAGACGTGTCTCATTGTCATGAAAAGCCCTAAGTTATTAAAACATTTAAATGCCATATTCTGCAGTCTTTGAAAGATATGAAGAATGCCTATCTAACTAAAATATATCTCTATATATCTAGAAAATCTAACTAACATGACTACAAGCTTTACTATTATCGATGATTATCCATTAACAACCTATATTTCCTATTATACATTACATTTTAAATGAACTACACAATCACAATATCTTAATCAAGATCAGAAATACATATACATATAACAAAATTGACCTTAAAATCCATACCAATGCAAATTATTCATATCTATATCATATCCCCCTTTAAATGTAAAAGAACATTTATAAACAATATTTAGGAACATGGGCGCAGATTTTTCTCTCCAAACTGCTTCCTGCTGAATGGGGGCGTCGTTAATTAGGTCTTTCATGGTATAACCTGTGTGCTAGGTTCATCTCAGTTGGCAGTTGAGTGAAGTTATTTTTTTGAGGGTGTTCACAGCAACCTTTCAGGAGGGCGTGGTCTATCATACCATATCGGGATAGAATCAATCCACAGCGTCTGGTCCTCTGTGAAAACAAAAGAAGACCCTCTCCAAAGCATCATATCCTTAGACCCAAATTTTGAAATCGTAATACCCTTATATCCATTCTGGTTTAGCTTGGCAGCCCATGTAATGAAATGTCTCTCTGTACTTAGCTCCTTCACAGTCAAAAATTTTAAAGAAAACATAATAATACAAAGAATCCAGACTCTCTGTGAATTTTCCATTTTTACGTGGCTTACTTTTCTTTATTTCTTTTAATCTATAACTATCTGTACTCTGTCTCTTTAAAGACTTTACCCTTTTTTTTAACCATTAACTTTATTCTCTATATTCTTTTTCTTTTCTCTCTCAAGCCTACGTACATTCTTCCAACAGTGTGGTCTTTTATGCCTGAATCTGTTTTATTGTGAATCTGTAACATTTTTTTTACTATCCAGGAGCATTTCTTAAAATGTTAAGCAGTTCTTAAAAACTTAAGTTGCAGCATGTACAGGTAATACGGTACTGTGTGTCCTGCCCAGTCTAAACCTTAACTGTGCGCTGTTATTATGGTAATTACGGTAGTTCCTGCCTGAGGTCAGCACAGTTCAGCATGGAGCAGCTGCTCCTGCCTCAGAGCCTTTTGGTGCCCCTGAGTTGAGCACAGTTCCAGGCACACAGCAAGTCCACATTGGCGCCAAGCAAGCCTTAGAGCTTTATTTCAAATGCTCTATTTAAAAGCTCTGTCTCCCGCCGGAGCCAGACAGAGATCGCAATGGCGGCACAGCCCAGAAAGCCGGCATTTTAAAACAGCCAGTTTTTTCCTGCTGCCGAGTTAGGACAATTTCTTTGCGGCAAGCAACCCAGAAACAGCAAAAAGCTGTCTTAAATTTTCTCTTTATCCTTTTTAAGCCCTCTCAGGTTTTACGTGGAGTTCATTAGCACGTTGGGTGCCACTCTGTTGTAAGGAGCTGCGGGCCGCTTCCCTGCTGCCCCAGTTCCCAGCCGCCAGCTGGCTCTAGCTTATGCCCGAAATAATTACACAGAAACTGTATTCATTTAAACACTGCCTGGCCCGTTATCTGTAGCCTCTTATTGGCTAGCTCTTACATATCGATCTAACCCATTTCTAGTATCCCTATAACACCACGAGGTGCGCTTACCAGGAAAGATCTTAACCTGCGTCTGTCTGGAGTGGGAGAACCATGGCGACTCTCTGACTCAGCTTCTCTCTCCCAGAATCCTGTTCTGTTTACTCCACCCACCTAAGGGTTGGCCTATCAAATGGGCCTAGGCAGTTTCTTTATTAATAAGAAATCACTCCCACATCATTCTTTTGTTTTGTTTTGTTTTTTTGTTTCTTTTTTTTTAATATTTATTTATTATGTATACAATATTCTGTCTTGCATGTATTCCTGTAGGCCAGAAGAGGGCACCAGACCTCATTCCAGATGGTTGTGAGCCACCATGTGGTTGCCGGGAATTGAACTCAGGACCTTTGGAAGAGCAGGCAATACTCTTAACCACTGAGCCATCTCTCCAGCCCCCTAAAGAGGTTCTTAAAAATCCCTTAGCACCATGCGAATAGCATATAATTCTATCTTCTGGACAGAATTACAAGGGCTTTGTTCCACCTTATATAATTCTTCTGATTTGTAACCTGCCTTACCTGATTTATTTGCATCAGTATAAAATGCACAAGCTCTAGTTATTGGAGCATCATGTACAATCCAAGAAGTTATCTTTTTAAAGTTAAGTCTATTGCTTTTGGGATAATTGCTATTAATTTCTACCCAAAATTAGCACAAGTTCTTTGCTTATCAAACTTTTTGTTTCTTCAGTACTGAAAGGCACTATAATCTCTGCTGGGTCTATACCTGCTAACTAACAAAGTCTCAATTTGCCATTTAAAATTAATTCAGAGACTTTTTCCACATAAGTTTTTATTTTTTTTACTTGGCTTATGTTATAAAAAGATCCATTCTAAGATAATATTGTTCCTCTGCATTAAAATTCATGTAGAACAAAATCTGGAAGAAAATATGACTAGAGTATAATTAAGATTTGAATTCTCCCTATCCACAGGGGCCTCCTGTAATTTCTCCTCAACAATTGTCAATTCCTTTTCTCCTTCAGCAGTTAATTCTCTGGGACTATTCAAGTCTTTATCACCATCTAAGATTTTGTTTAAATGAATTATTAGATCAGCTGTTATCCCTATAGCCAGTTATAGACTGGAAATGTCTCCTAACATTCTTTGAAAGTCATTGAGAGTCTGAACCCAGTTTCTCCTAATTTGTGCTTTTTGTGTTTTGTGTTCTAACTTTCTGCAAACCTATTTTATAACCTAGGTAATTGACAGAACCTCCTCTCTGTATTTTTTCAGAAGCAATTTGTAATCCCCATTTTGGCAAATTTTTTCTTCCTTCTTTTTTTTGTAGAAAAAGCACTTATAATTTATTTTTTACTTTTAAATTTGTAACAAAATAATAGTAGAAAATGAGCTATTTAATCCAATAATTGAAGTCTATAGTAAACCTCACACCTAAAGACGTAACGCTAAGATTATCTCCTTCCTGAGATTGGAAACAATCACTTCCATGTTTAGTGAAGCATAACTCACAATGCCCAAGACAAGTAAAAATCTGTTATTCGATAAATAAATGGATAAAGATGTGAGACACAGCTGGAATATTATTTGATCACAAAAAAGGAAATTCTGATATCTGTAACACAGGAACAAATCCCAGAGAACATTTTTTTTAATTGAGAAAAAGAAAAAAATTTTCTATATAATTTTCTATATAATTTTCTATATAATTATTTTGGGTCTGGAAAACCCAGAAACAAATGAGCAGCACCCACCAACATTTTTGCCTAGCTAAATTACTTTACAAAACTCCTTTTTGCAAATGAAATTATTATGGAGTATGTTCTTTTGTGTGGATACAATTGTAGAGATACATTTTTAAGTATTATTCTCAATATATTTACTAGAGGAATTTAAGTAAAAATCTCAGTGTTACCATTATAAAGAGATTTTATTCCTGCAAAGGATTCTTTTTTTTTTTAATTTTTTATTGAGAAAAAGAAAAAAAAACGTTTCCGCCTCCTCCCCGCCTCCCATTTCCCTCCCCCTCATCCCACCCTTCTCCTCCTTCCCCCCCTCCTCTCCCCCTCCCTCTCCAGTCCAAAGAGCAGTCAGGGTTCCCTGACCTGTGGAAAGTCCAAGGTCCTCCCCCCTCCGTCCATGTCTAGGAAGGTGAACATCCAAACTGGCTAGGCTCTCACAAAGCCAGAACATGAAGTAGGATCAAAACCCAGGGCCGTTGTCCTTGGCTTCTCATCAGCCCCCATTGTTCGCCATGTTCAGAGAGTCCGGTTTTATCCCATGCTTCTTCTGTCTCAGTCCAGCTGGCCTTGGTGAGCTCCCAATAGATCAGCCACACTGTCTCAGTGGTTGGGTGCACCCCTCGTGGTCCTGACTTCCTTGCTCATGTTCTCCCTCCTTCCGCTCCTCAATGGGAACTTGGGAGCTCAGTCCGGTGCTCCAGCGTGGGTCTCTGTGACTATCTCCATCCATCACCAGATGAAGGTTCTATGGTGATATGCAAGATATTCGTCAACATTGCTGTAGTATAGGGTCATTTCAGGTTCCCTATCCTCAGCTGCCCAAGGAACTAACTGGGGACCTCGCCTTGGGCTCCTGGGAGCCACTCTAGGTTCAAGTCTCTTGCCAACCCTAAGGTGGCTCCCTTAACTAAGAATTGTGCTTCTGTGCTCCCCTATCTAACCTCCCTTTATCCCAATCCTCCTGTTTCCCCAAGTTTCCCTCATCCTCCCCTTCTCACTTTTCTCTCCCCATCCCCCGATACTCCCATCCCACCCCACCCCCAAGATCCCAAATTTTCTCCCCGGCAATTTTGTCTACTTCCCATAGCCAAGAGGATAATTATATGTTTTTCCTTGGGTTCCTGCAAAGGATTCTTATCAGGGCTTCTTTTATGTCTCTGTTCCTCAAGCTGTAGATGAATGGGTTCAGCATTGGAGTCACCACCGTGTACATCATAGCCATGGCTGTTTCCTTCACAGTAGAATTATTGGATGATGGATATAAGTAGAGACCAATAATTGTCCCATAGAACAGTGAGACCACAGACAGGTGGGAGCCACAGGTAGAAAAAACCTTGTGGATAACCTGAACAGATGAAACTTTTATGATGGAGCAGACAATTTTTACATAAGACACAATGATCAGTAAGAAAGGGATGACAACAATGGGCCCTCCCAAGATAAATATCATTAGTTCATTAATAAAAATGTCAGAGCAGGCCAACTTGAGAAGAGCAGATGTGTCACAGAAAAAGTGGGGGATTATGTTATCCTCGCAGAATGACAATCTAGCCACGAGTAGGGTGTGCAACATGGAATACAACATGGTACAAACCCAGGATAACGCTACCATACACACACAGAGCTTGGTGCTTATGATGCTGGTGTAATGAAGGGGAAAGCAGATGGCCACATATCGGTCATAGGCCATAGCCACAAGTAGAAAGTTTTCCATGTTTGCAAAAAACATGAAAAAGTACATTTGTGTCACACAACCTACATAGGAGATGGATGGATCTTGGATCTGCATGTTCTGCAGTAATTTGGGCATTGTGACAGAAGAAAAGCAGATGTCAGAAAAGGACAAATTACTGAGAAAGAAGTACATGGGTGTGTGCAGGTGGGAGTCCAGTAGAATGAGGATGATGATGATGAGGTTTCCCAGGACAGTGATGAGGTACATGGCCAGGAACAGGACATAGAACAGGTGCTGGTGCTCTGGGGGAATGGGCAGGCCCCGGAGGATGAAGTGAGAGATGACAGTTTGGTTTTTCATTATCATTCCTATTATCCAGTATCCGAATGAGGAAATATTAGGATCCTTTTAAATTAAAAACAAAATGAACATGTATTTAAGATACATTTTGTACAAAAAGAGATCTGATAATGATTAAAGTGACTATATCCTCAATCTCCTAATGTCTTTAATTATTATAATCATCATTGATTTTTTTCCAAGTTCTTCTTAACATGAATCTATCTCCCATCCTTTTCAAGAATATATATGCATTTTCTACTCTAATCCAATGCTTCTCTCTCCTACTGCCTGCTCAACTGTTGTTTGTTCATTTGCAACTTGCTGTAATTTTGTATATTGATATTACTGTAAAATTTGTTAAACTTTGTCATCATATATATATATATATGTTTAAAGAAAAACACAATACTCCAATGACTTAGATTACCATTTAAATCTCAGATGTATATGTCTCTATACCATACAAATTTTTGTTCCACTATTCACTAATAATCTTCTACCCACTGCATGTATTACAGGTATCAGGAACTCAAAAGCCCTGAAGGAAATTAATGTTTTCACTTTGCTATCTTCCAGAGAATTCCTCATTCTCCTACCTCTCAATTTTCTCATTGTATAGTGAAAGAAATTCAGGTTTGAATCAGAAATCTCTGAATGTTGATCCATTCATTTTTCACTATCTTGAACTAGTATTGCAAATTATGTAGAATCATCCCTTTATTATCTACCTATTTAATCCATCACTTTCCATTAGATTATATTCAAATATCAGGATCATCTTTTGTCTTTACTGGTACACAGAAGCAAATTCAACTCATGTCCATATTCTTTTGTCTCTTGATGCTTCTCTTCTTCTTCAGCATGATTCATTCATACATCTAACAGAGGTGTCCAATCAGTTATTGTCTGATTTATTCTTCACATTACCAATGTTGCTCTGAGGATAATAAAAAGCTCCTATCAGGGACACAAAAACTGTTTCATTATCTCACATTTGCCAGTGGTATTTCACCATATTATCTCACAGTGACACTTGCTTTTTTTCTCTTAACAAATGCTTGGGTTAAAACCCTTCCCCTTCCCCATTTTAGAGTTGCTCATCTACTTTACTATCACTTCCTTCCCTCTTCTCCTCCATCATTTGGTTCATCTTCATTTGTATGTAAAGGTATTGCTTATCACCTATACAACTAAATTTCTATCTCCCCACACTAAGTAAGACCTTCATCCATGTCTCAAATCATTCTACTTATATCCAAAGCACTTATCATTTTAATCACTGCTTTAAGCTTCCATCACATAAATTGTAATCTACGTGCATTAGAGCTCTTATATGACATAATTCTATTTGATTATTTACAATTGTTTTAGTCTCTATCTAGGGCCAGTATCTATTATGAATTATGATTTTTTTCAGTGAAAGTTTGTTGCCTGGTGCCCAAACTGATATAGGATTTCTTCAACTTAAAAGTTATAAAATTACCCATTTCAATTGAAAGACATGGCCATTTGATTTACAATTCAGGTGGGTTAGACCCCGATATCAATTTTGGAAAAATTCTAGGTTGTAATAAGATATTCTATAAATATCATTAAAATCTGCAGATTTTGTGCAAAACAACTAAAATTTCATAACATGAGCTTCATTCAATCAATTCATTTAGATGAAAGAATTAGGGGAAGGGAGCAACACACTGTAGAAAGCTTTTGCATTTTTGCCTTAGATAGAAGTCTATAACCTCCACTCTTCTCAGAGGCCCCAATATTCTAGAGAGTTTTCAAATGTTCACCTTATCAGATGCCAATCTAGGTAATCAGTGTCCAAAGTCACATGTATGTGCACACACACACACACACACACGTCATTCTGGGATTCTGTATAGCACTGACTAGTGAAGTTATTACCTGTTTCAAAGCTGATAAAACAGGAGAAACATAAAGGTATCTAAGCAACTTTCTTTGGAATGCTACAACCAAGTCTGACTGCATGTATCTTCACAGACTGACAGTCTTTAATGCAGCTGAATTTAGAGTTTGTACACTTAGATTTTGCAGATTAGCCTGGCAAAGAAAAACCATGTGGGGAAAAAATCACCCACCAATTAAAAAGATGCTCACCTTAGGTATCCAAGACCAGCCTCAAGCAAACAACACCCCTGACTCTTTCCCAAACACTGGGATTACAGTTATATGCCACTGTTCCCAATTTCTGCTTCTCTTATAAACAAACAATACCTTTTTTTTGGAGGCATGTGTACATAGATCACAGTCCTGAGAAATGACCATCAACTGTTACCAATAATGGGCTAGTTGAGGCTGTGCATTCGTGCCTTCTTTAGATATGAGGCCCACCACTCTCAAATTAAACAACGCAGAAAAATACCAAGGGATATATTTCAAATGGTTGGTATACCTGTGTATTATCTTTGATTCTGTAGAACTGATTTCGATTATAGAGAAGTTACATGAGCACCTAGATGATATTAAGATATTAATATCTTCCTTGATGGACTGCATTTAGGAGAAATAACAGATGTTACCACTAAAACACAGAGTTGTGAACTTGTATAGATAAAATGGATCATCATCTTCGGTAGGACATTGTTCAGAGTTTGCTAAGCCAACACAGTGGAAATTATAGTAAACAATTCAGTACTAGAGCAGTGAACTCTATCTCACAGTACTACTCTCATGTTGAAAAGGTGTGGTATTGAGAGAAAATTGCATAATGAGAAATTGAAATGAAGCTATCAAAATGAAAATGGTTATATGATGATGATCAAACATTCACAGTGTGATAAATTCTTGTGAGAAAGTGAAAAGACAAATGTTATCATACCTGAAATATGTCCTGTATGATACTGGAAATTTATGTGGATTGACAGCAAGACACCAGCTTATTTTTTTGAAAATACCCAGACCTAATGAAACTGAGTCAAAGTTTCTGGTTCAAGATCCTGCTCCCCTTATTTATTTGCAGGCACTGTAACTAGTGGCCTCTCTAATCATCATCTATCTGCCCATCACTACTCACATCCACCTGTGGACATTCCTTGGCCTTAGGGGCCCTGCATCCCTTAGGAGTCCACATACTGTATAACTCATTAAAGACAGAGTAATTACCCAGGTCCTTCCTAGGACCAATTTACCTAGTGGAGACCAATTATAGTCATTGATCATGCCTTCCTCTACTTAGTGGAAGGTAAAACTTAAAGAACAACTACAAAGAGAATAAACATATAGCATTAACAAGAAAACAAAAAAATGTAGAAAGATGCACACCCATTGAGTGTTAAAGCAATGAACAAGCTTCTGTTTGATTGGAATCCACTTTGTCAGAGGGAGAAATGTAGAAATTGACAAGAAAACCACCCAAGTTACCAGGCATTCTTTTCATTGCTAATGAGTTAAAGCATCTCACATAACAAAAATTTACACAAGGAGATACAAATAATTTTGAAAGGTACTTAGTTATGATAAAATAAAGTAGATATAAATATAATAACTAATTCTTGCTTGATAACTTTTGTTATATGTAATTTTACTATGTTAAAATTAAAGCCTTCCTTTTCATTTAGACAGAAAAGGGGAGGTGATGTGGGATTCCTCTCTGTATTCTGTGAATAGAATTCGTTAATAAAGAAGCTGTATTGGACCTGTAATAGGGTAGAGCAGAGACAGGCAGAGAAAACTAAACTGAATGATGGGAGAAAGAAGGCAGAATCAGGGAGAAGTCACAGAGCCCCATAAGAGACAGATGCTTGAAATTTATGGATAAGACATACCCTTGTGGTGATACATGGATTAATGTAGATGGGTTAAATTAATATGTAAGAGGTAGCCAATAAGAAGCTAGAGGTAATAGGCCAGGCCAGGCAGTGATTTAATTAATACAGTTTCTGTGTGTTTATTTTGGGTCTGAGCTGCCAGGTAGCTGGAAAACAAACAAGTGGCATCTTACTACACTTTATCATTGATAATTCTGTTGTACTATGATACTGAGATTTCAATTTACCCATGACAAAAATTGCAGCAACTTTTACAACCACACAGAGAATAATATTCTGGGAAGAATATTCAGTGAAAACAGATACTCCATAAAAGTCATCTGAATCACTTTCTAGTTTTATGAATAGTTATGCACATAGAGAAGTGGTTGCTCAGGTAACTGGGTCAGACATGACACAATAAATCAAAACATGGAGAAGATGTGATAGAACTCACCATTCAAGTTGTTTGTGTTAAGACTGAAATGCTCACAGAGCCTTACGTGAAGATTTGGACTGGACAGACATGCAACACTGTAAAGAGCTCTGAAGGTGCTGGTCTTTGAATGAAAATAAAGAAGTCAATAAAGTCTAGAATACAGGAACAGAATTTACACCATATTTATAGGGACAAACAAGGTAGGGAATGAATGAGTCAAGATAAGAGACCTAGTTCGTAGCATACTAGAGTGTATAACATTTCAAGTGACTTGAAAGAAGTAGGACAGCATGTTTTTCAAGTAATATAAAATACTTGCATAAAATATTTTGCAGGCAAAATGAAAAACAAAAGGCATTGTATGAAACTGAATTTTGTTATATCCCAGGTTCTTTCTATGGTTTTGGGCAAATAAACTACTGGCTTAATTTGAGGGGAAAATGGTGCAAATAACACTATTATGTCAGAGTATGACAAAAATTTGTTGAAATTCAGGAAAGGTCAGAAAAGACAACACAGAAATAAAAAGAAAAAAGAAGTAGAAGAGATGAACTGATGTAAAAATGGTGTAGAAATTATAGTAGTAGACATTAGAAATTTTTTTTAACTATTTGGGTGCTATGGAGCATCACCCTAAGATCATGAAACATCATTTACTCATATTTAAATACTATACTACAGCCAACATAGAAAATTGAATAAATGAGTAAAACATTGGAATAATTTGGAAATCACTCTCAGGCATATACCCAAAGGATGTTCTGACTTACCACAAGGATACTTGCTCAAATATGTTTAATGCAGCCCTATTCATAATTGTCATGTTCTGAAAACAATGTAGTTGTCTCTCAACTGAAGAATGGATAGAGAAAAATAAGGTTATTTTCACAAAGGAGTATTTCTTGGATGTTTAAAAAATAACATGGTATTTTTAATTAATTAATTTATTTATTTATAAAAGATTTCTGCCACCACCGCCTATTTCCCTCCCCCTCCCCCGATCAAGTCCCCATCCATCATCAGCCCGAAGAGCAATCAGGGTTCCCTGACCTGTGGGAAGTCCAAGGACCACCCACCTCCAAGGACTTTGCAGGCAATTTATTGCAACAAGAAAACGTCATGTTGAGTGAGGTAACCTAGAACTGGAATGCCAAATATGGCATGCATTTAATTATAAGTGGATATTAGCTGTTAAGTAAATTATAATCAGTCTACAATTTAAAGACCTTGAGAGGATACATTAATAGGAGGACAATAGTGTGGAAGCATGGACCTTCTTGTTAAGGGAAAATAGAATAGATTCTTCAGTGGACTGACTGTGGGTGGGAATGGGAATGTAAGGAATGAGATGCAGGGGACAGAGGGAGAGAATACTGGGAGAGACTGTAGGAATTGGGCCATATTTCTAGGGCAGTGTAGTAACCTAGTGCAGTGAAAAGTACTTGAAATATTTGAGAACTTCTAATAATGAATAATACAGAGTCTGAGCTGGCAATATTTGTAGTCAGGGAAGTTTTTTTGATGATGGGATAGGGTTACATTTGTTTAAGTTGCTGGTTGTGGATGTCCTTTGGAGACCTATAAATAACCCTGGCTGATGCTAGGACAGATATTAGTTCTTTGAAATGTGGCAGACGGGCCCAGTTGCCAGAGACAATATCCTTGCATGGCTTACAGAGAACAAGCTGATGCAGGTTTGTCCTTAACCCTTTCATCCTAGATTCATTAGAACATGAAACAACTCTGTAGCCTACAGAAAGAGAAACCTGAACACTAACCTAGCAACGAATCCCTCCAACTACAATCTGTATTGACTGAAAGATCTGCTTTGGAAATGGTGTTGTAGAACTTGTTAGGGTTTGGTTTTACTTCAGGCCATCTCACCGTTTGGAACCCATTTCCTGGATGGTCAGGAACCAGGGACTGCATAGTCCAGAGTCTTATGTAGAACTAAACTGGCAAAAAAAAAAATCAATGAAATGATTGTTAATGATATTGTGTTGTTTTCATAGATCAGTGACTTGTCCAGCCTTCATCATAGGGCCTTCCTTCAGCAGCAGATGGGAGCCAGTGCAGTGAACCATAGTCAGATGTCTTTCAGAGAAAACATCTAAACTGGAGGCTTCTATTGGGTTTCTAACCTTTGAGATAAGGGAGCAACAGGACAGGGATCCAGAAAAGAGTGTAGGAGTCAGAGGGGATGGAAAATACCAGGAGAACATGGCCTACCACATCAATTAAGTAGAGCTCACACAGGCTCACAGGGATGGTAATTCCAGCACTATCTAGACCCTACAGGTCAGATGCACATGTGAATTTACTGAAGTATAAACCTGTTATACCTGCACAAGTCAACCCAGACCTGACCAAATAGCTATTTGCAATTGAAACCTGCCAGCAGAGAGAAACTCAGTTTTCTTCAGTGGAGTGATGATTCTGGGTCTATCAACCTCACTTCAGAGTAGGACCCATGTTTAGGAGTAATTTGCCACCGCAAATCAAATTTTATGTTTTATGCTGTTTTCCTTTAGTTGTTAGCTAATTGATTGCTTCTTTATCAAGCGAGGTAAAGAAAGTGAACTTGGGTAGGTGTAAAGTGGGGAACAAAGGTTTTAAAGCTGGAATTGAAAGAAAAATGTGCAAAAACTACACTGTATGAAATTCCTAAAGACAGATATCTCCTGAGTAAACTGGGAGCATGGGAGAGATGTAGGGTTCAATGGGTGAGTGTAGGGGGCAAGATAAAATGAGGGAACCGGAACAGGATGGTGGAATTGGGGGCTGGACAGAGAGGAAGAACAAAGAAAGAGAAAGTTGATAGAGGGCAACATTATGGGGTTAGAAAGAAACTTGGAACTAGGAAAATTCTCAGGAATGCACAGGGATGGCCCAGGTAGGACACTAAGCAATAATGAAGAAGGTACCTGAACTGGCCTTTCATTTTATTCAGATAGACAACTACCTTAACTGAAATCATAGAAACTTCATCCAGTAACTGATGGGAGCAGATGCAGAGATTTACAACTAAGCACTGGGCTAAGCTCCCCGAGTCCTGTTGAAGAGAGAAAGGAATGATCATATTTTCAAATGAGTCAAGACCATGATGGGAAAACCACAGAAACAACTAAACCAAGTTAGTGGAAGTTCAATGAATCCAGACTGAGAAATGGGTAACTTACATAGGAATGAAATAGGACTTCTCAATGTGGGTGACAGTAGTGTGGTTTGGACAGTTTGTGAGGCCACTGGCAGTGGAACCAGGAATTAACCCTACTGCATCAACTTGATTTTTGAATCTCATTGCTTATAGAGGATACCTCGCTCAGCCTAGATACAGTGGAGAGGGCCTTGGTCCTGCCTGAGACTTTGCTGACTCCCAACGGGAAGCCTTGCCCTCTTTAAGGAGTCTATGGGAGTGAGGTGGGGGAAGAAGGGAAAGTAGGGAGATGGGAGGGAGGGGAAACTGAAATTGGTTTATAATTTTTTTTAAAAAAAATAAGAATGTAAGGAACGTAAGTCTGATAAAACTGTGGCTCCTATCTAATGATTTTTCTAGAATTGCTCATGCAAGGCAGAGGATGGTATCATTGAGTTATTTTTCTCTTTCTTAATTAAACAACTTTGTAAAATTCCTATTTGCAATTGAAAATATCACGTTGCTCATTATTGTCTTTGTATGTGGATCAGATTGTGGGAAAGTACTTTGTGATACTATAAACAAAATATAAGATAAATTTAAGTAATATTTAGGTATTGGCATTATAAGGAGATTTTATTATTACAAAAAAATCATATCAGTGCCTTTTTCCTATGCCTGTTCCTCAAGTTGTAGATGAAGAAATTAATCATGGGAGACACCACTGTGTATATATATCATCATGGCCATGGTAATATCCCTCACAGTAGAGTTACAACCAGATGGACATATGTAGACAGAAATAACTGAGCCATAGAATAGTGAAACCACAGGCAGTTTGGAGTCGGAATGTGAAAAGACCTTGTAGATAAGCAGAGCAGAACAAACCCTTAAGATGGAGGAGATAATTCGTACATAGAAAACAAATGTAAGAATGAAATGAAAATATCAAGCCCTCCCAAGGTAAATATTATTCATTCATTAATGTACACTTGAACGTATTAGCACAGGAGATTACTTCCTAAATATAACCTCAGTAGCATAGAAAGTGAAAGAAACAATTGATAAATGGGACCTCCTGAAACTGAGAAGCTTCTATAAGGCAAAAGACATGTCAGCAAGATAAAATGGCAGTCTATATATAGCCCCTGGATGAGGAATTTGGTGGGGCAGGGGCATGACCAGAGCGGGAAGGGATCTTGCAGCGTGGTCCAAACTGGTCAGGAGGTTGTTGGCCAGGAGGTTACTATAGGCCAGGTCACGATTCCTCGGTCAGGAAGTCGCAAGTTGACACACCTAGTTCTCTAGATAGTTTGGAATGTGGGGCGGGTTCCGCTAACAGATAGCTCCCTATTAACAGATAAGTGGGTGTGGGATAGGCTCTGCCAATAAAACAATTTTAAATACTGTTAGGGTGTGGAGCTCTCTGCAAACTCCTCAGGGCAATGGTTCTTGCAATGATTTTTTGGGGGAAATGGCTCCTGACATAACATGATGAGTTTCATGCAATTTGATGACTTTTCTAGACCCAATTTACACCTGGGGTTTCTAGTGGAGACCAGTTATTATGACCTATCACTCCTTACTACCTAGACACGAGTAAATTTTCAAGAACACTGAATAAAACTCTTAAACAAATAGCAATAAGAAAGCCCCCAAACATTGAAAAGATGCAAACTTCTTGCCAGTTCATGTAATGTACAGGGGTTCTGCTTGACTGAAGCTCACTTTCCTAGGGGGGAAATTGAATAAGGGTGACTGGAAAACCACCCCATATTATCAAGCATCATTCCGATTTTTAGTGACTGAAAGTGTCTTATGTTAGAAACAAATTATACCAGAAGCTATCAGTAGTCTTAATTTTTTGTGAGGCGATTTCTCTATAGTTTTGGAACTTGTCTTGAAGCTAGCTCTTATAGCCCAGGCTGTCCTTGAACTCACAGAGATCGGCCTGCCTCTGCTTCCTGAGTTCTGGGATTAAAGGTATGTATATCAGAAGTTTTTTTTATTTGAAACGGGGTTGGTTGTAAACCTAGTCTTTAATGGATGAGCCATTCATCACTCCAGCCCATTCAACATTAGTTTTTAAGTAGAGAAAGAGAGAACAAAACCACAAACATTGGGAAGAATCTTAAGTAAGCATCTTAACAGATATTCAACCTTCTGGAAAATGTCAAACTTCTATCATCCAACTTTCTATGCGTGCCAATATGTGAAAAGTCAGAAATATGGCAAGCAGATGACAAGTTTAATACTTACTTAAACCAAGAGAAGAGCAGTCCAATTTCCTATGCATGTTCTCTCATTTTGTCTTCTTACCTCTCTAGGAAAACCTTAATTGAAACTTATACTACCAGTTCCACACCCCTCTCCTTATGTGAGATCACTTCTTTATTCCGTGTTCTATGAGTTCACCCTTGATCATGAGTCTTTAGGTTGAATTTATAATTCCTTCCTTCAGGATAATTTCATGAATGTTACAGTCATCAGTTTGATAGAGTTCTGTTTGTGATAATGACATATAAAATTTCAACCCCAGGGAATTTTGTCTAACCTTTATTGGACTCTTAGAGATGATTTGTTTTTGAATGTGGAAATAGTAACTGGGATTTAAGGATTTATCCAGGATTTTAGACACTGTGCTGCCAGTTATGGCTGTATAGAACAATCATATTAATCACATTTTGCTTGCTAGTTAATTGGTTTCAATTACTTCAAGAAGAATGATGCATCTGGTCTTTGTCTACTCACATTGGAAATCATCTGTCCATGTTTGTTTATTATTCTTTCAATCCTTATTTTTCATTGATCTCTCTTATTCTACATTGTTCTTATTTCTGCATTGCTTCACCTGTTACCAATGTTCCAAGTCATATATAACCATAAAAACAGCAATACCCCAGCCCTACAAGGTTCCAAGGCTGGAATTCTTTTGCCCTACAGAAAGTCAGATAAGAGTTTTTACAGAGAGATCCGTGGGAGTGGTTCCTACATGTCTGTCTGGTGAAGTCCTTAATGGAAAAAGTTAGTTAAGAACGGAATTAAATCATCAAGGCTTTCTAGAGGGGAAGGCTAGTGCACTCTGCTACATTTTCAGGTGGCTAACAAAGGGCTAAAAACTTTATTTTCAGTAATATTATGAATAGGGCATGGATTGTTTAAACCAACGCACCGCTTCTTTTCTCCTAGCGAGCAGAGAGGCTACCAGGTAACCAGGCAACCTAGGGGAAGCTGATGGCTCTGGATCAGAGAGCTCATACACCAGAAGCTGCAGTTTCTACAGGTCTAGGTCCGGAGTTAGACTTACTGCTCTAAGCGAAGAAGAGACCCAGGCCTCCAAATTCTCAGTTTCGGGCTATGCTCTTATCAGACGTTCTGATTGTGGGTGTTTTTTCTCTGGGTTGCAGATAATTATCCCTTCTGCTGTCTTTGAGAGTCCTGACCTAAAATCATCAGTAAACTGAGGTAAAAGTGAACATAAGGAGTTAAGAATCTTTTGAGTGAGGCAAAGCCAGAACAGAAACTTGGCCAGGTAAAGCTCTATGCCTGGGCCCTAAACACTGACCAAATGCTTGCTGATAAAGATAATTGCAGGAAGGCAGATCTCTACATTTACTTAGCAGAGAGAAACAAAGCCTGGCAGTGGGAAACTGTTCTGAACTAGGGAAATAATCCCCAAATATGTAACAGAAAGGGAAGTGAGCTACAGTGAAAAATCTACATCAAAGGACAGTCACTTTATTCACAAAGCAATAATCAGAAAAAGCCTTGCTTTTTGGTTCAGCCTTTATCAGTTTCTTTGTTTCTGTTAAATTACTTGTGAAAAGATGACTGAGCAATTTCTGTATAATGTTAAATCTTGTAGTAATATTCAATAAGAACAATTACCAGGTAACAATTACATTTACAATATCCAATCTATCTGTATTTCAGAAATTCAGAGAAAATATTCCATTATCTATCCCACCTTGGAAGTCAATAATTTTTTACCTAATTTAATTTCTATCCTAACTTATATTACCAACCCAAAATTATCACTTTAGGTTTCATAGCATTTTCTTAGACAAACAACTTTTTTTTTTTTTGCAGGAAGATCATTTATTTGGGTTGAATTGTTAAGGCAGATTGTTTTCACAGTGTTCCAAGCAGAGAGCTTTCTTACAGGAAATAATCAGACCAGCCAGTTATAGTCAGGTTTTCCACATCCTCAAGAGGAAAGAGGTGAGAGAAAAGAGAAAGGATTGAAGAAGAAGAAATAAGGTTTTCTCTCCATTCTGAAGGCTGATGTTTGGGGAACTGGCAAGTTGAGTGTGAAGTCGAGACTTGTTTAAGTCGCTGTGCTAACATTGTATGGTTAGGGCACACAATGACTTTTTTTTCTCTTTTTACCCTATGACCAGGGGAGGGGGAGGGAAATGGGAGGCGGTGGCGGGGAGGAGGCAGAAATCTTTAATAAATAATTAATAAAAAATAAATAAATAAAACAGAACTTAAGTTTTTATGTCCCTCAACCTTATGTACTTTGCAACTTTGCTTTGAATTTTTTTTCTGAATTTGGTAGCAAAGGAAGATGTAACTATCTCTCCTTTAATCCCATCAATAACTTGAAAAGGATATAATATTACCTGATTAAAAAGAAAGTACAGAGCAAGTATCTTCCGAAACTAAGAAAATGACTGTACACTCACCCCAGGATTCCTCTGTAACATCGTGCCATACAACTTTAGAATATGGGCATAGAATATCTGCCAGACTTTTCTGTGAAGCAGGAATTTTGAGGGACTGTACAATCTTACCTTGACAAAGTTCAGAAGTTGCCTTCTTTTATGTCTTGCTTGTCAAATTTGGACAACATTCTATCAGCAGTTGAGGTGAGAGAAGTCTATTTGCCCAGTAGCTAACTTTGCCACAAAGGAAATTAAACTCCATATAGGTTCTTTGTTTCCCATAACAACATTTTTCCAAGTCTGACACAATCCATCTTCTATATTATATATTATATTAATACAGTGTTAGGGTTTATGTATCACTTAACTTTTAAAAATGTGTTTTAAAAGATGTGCATTCTAGGCTACATTTTTGCACTGTGGCACTGCTTTGTATTGCTGAGAAAAGCTTTTGTTTATTTCCTATAGCTCTTAAACTCAATTGAATAGAGAAACTATGTCTGTCTTTTAAATCTTGTTTTTCAGATGTTGAAGAAAGTGATGTAATTTTTAAATTGTCTATCTTGTCCCTGATAATTCTGCTATAACATGACAATATCAGAGTTTAGCTATGACAACAATTATTGGTAATTAACTACATGAAAAAAATAATAATAAAATACCTTAGAACAATATTCAATAAAAAGGGCAAAATTATAAATTCTATGAGCTATTATGTACTTTTGTAAATATATGAATGTACAGAGAAAAGGTTATATAGATTATTGGGTAGGAGATGATATCATAATTCAACAAACAAGAGACTTATAAAGAGAAGGCTATGCAGGAATAAAAGAGTTCAAGTACTAGATGTTCCTATTGAAGTTTACAGGGAGGATCAAGTTGAGATGTTCACCAAGTAGGGAGAAGCCCTAGGGGAGAATTGGCTTCACAGGAAGGTGAATGTTGGGGAGAGGTCAGAGGAGTATAAAGACTGGGTTTTTATGTCATCACACACAAAGGACAACTGAGGAAATCAAGGGAACAAGGTTATTCCATTCCATAGTGAGGCTAAGAATAGACAAAAATAAAGAAATATTCTTCTTTCTAAAGTAAGGAAATAAGACAAGAGTAGAATTGGTCTATGATCTCATATACACTTAACCACTGTTCTTTGGTATGAGATGGCAAGTCAGTGAGCCTCATATTCTTTATTATGTGAAACAGAACCTTCTCTGTATCCCTGAGATTGTCACAGGGTAAAATAAAGCCATCCACTATAAACAGAAATTTTATGAAGTAAAATATAAAACATACATAAGTCATTACCAGCTTCTAGTTTTCTTTCTTCTTTCCCTCATCTTAGATAAGCAAATTGGATTGTTTCTGGTTATTAGTCAATTACAAATTAAAAGGAAAATTTTGTAAATGACACTGTTGTACAAAATAATTACCCCAAATTTGTTAAGGCTCAAGAGTAGACAGGAAAGACAACAAAGACAAAATAGTAAGTTGAATTTAAGGGAAAAAATAAAGTCAAGTCAAAGTGGGAGTGCCTATAGGAAATAATAGAAGAAAGTGGGGTGGTAGGGAGATTGCATTGTTAACAAGAGCTACGAATCGAATCCATTACTTAAACTTCTTTAATAGAATCAATGGCCACAAAATTCAGGTTACAGCAACTTAAAAATGTAAGGAACAGAGATTGTTTTAGACAGAACCTTTTCTGCTATGCATTTACAAGATAATTTGTGCAAGATATGGAGGAAGATATAGCCAGCTATCAAAGACAATCTTACTACTTTGAACTATACTACACTTCTCTTTCATGTATTGAACAGTTATGTAGCATGCCCTTTCAAGCACATTCTAGGATTTGGAACAACATCTAACATAAAATTTTAACATCATTATTTTTCTTACATAAAATTAGGTAAAAATCACAAATGCTACCATTACAAAGAGATTTTCTTATTGTAGAAAACTCTTATCAGAGCCTCCTTTATGTCTCTGTTCCTCAGGCTGTAAATGAAAGGGTTCATCATGGGTGTCACCACTGTGTACATCATAGCCATGACAGTCTCCTTTACAGTAGAGTTATTAGCTGGTGGATATAAATATACACCAATAACTGTCCCATAGAACAGAGACACCACAGACAGGTGGGAACCACAGGTGGAGAAGAGCTTGTAGATGGTCTGTGTAGAATGAACCTTGAGAATAGAAAAGACAATCTTTGCATAGGACATAACAATGAGTAGGAATGGTATAATACCAATGAGACCACTCATGATTAATATCATTAACTCATTAATGGAAGTGTCTGAGCAGGCCAGCTTCAGAAAAGCCAATATGTCACAGAAAAAGTGGAGAATCACATTGTTCTCACATAAAGACAATCTTGTCATGAGTAGGGTGTGCATCATTGCATTGAATGTGGCCAACATCCACAGTGGAATCAATAGACAAGCACAGAGCTTGGGGCTCATGATGCTGGTGTAATGAAGGGGGAAGCAGATGGCCACATAGCGGTCATAGGCCATGACTGTAAGAAGAAAGCTCTCCATGTCTCCAAAAAACAATAAGAAGTACATTTGTGTCAGACAACCTGCGTAAGGAATGGATGGGTTCTGGCTTTGCATGTTCTGCAGTAATTTGGGCATTGTGACAGAGGAAAAACAGAGGTCAGAGAAGGACAAGTTGCTCAGAAACAAGTACATGGGTGTATGGAGATGGGTGTCCAGAAAAATGAGGATGATTATGATGAGGTTCCCCAGGATGGTGATGAGGTACATGGCCAGGAAGAGGGCATAGAACAGGTGCTGGTGCTCTGGGGATATGGGCAGGCCCAAGAGGAGGAACTGGGAGATGACAGTTTGGTTGTTTCCAGTCATGATCTGTCTCCAATGACTTTAAGAAAAATAATTAACAGTTTTTAAACTCTCAGTGTTTGAGCCTGTATGAGATAGATCAATTCTATTCTTCAATCTCAATTGTTTAATTTAGAAAGTATATTTTTTTATATTTTCTAATTTTTTAATATTCTTTGCCTTGCTATGCCATGGAATAACTTTGATCTGTTAAGTTCTTCATTTGTCCTTGGTAGGTGATGACATCTTAAACAAGTCCTATTATGTACTCTGTGGACATTTTCCCAATTCATCTCCATGCCACAGTAAAAAGTCTTGTTTCTGAAGTACATAAGGTGTGTTTCTTTTTCTTCAGTTATCAATCTAACTTTCACAAATTTATTGTAATCTCTACATGCCAGTATGCTCAGTCATTATAACCATAAATGACTTTTCTTATTGTTGCCTTAGCATGCTCTAATTGTCTAGTATTACCTAATCAGACCTAATTGTTTCTGATATGTACAATATATTGACAAATCATTTTTTTCTGCCTGCCTGCTTATTCTAAGCAACTATAGTTCACCCCATTCTGTAGGTTTTTCTGTTAATTTTTAAAGGATTTTTATACACCGAATCCTCTTAATTCTATGAGCCCCCCAAAAAATCACATATACTTCAATGTGTTAGATTACCAATTAAAAGTCAGATATATCTCTCTCTAACCTACAGAATGCACTGCCTTATCATTGACTAATTATCTTCAATGTTTTCCTGCATAGGCATATGAAGCTCAATGCATCCCAAGAGAAAATCAATTCTCTTTTTCCAACATCTGGTTTCCATGTCTCTTCATTTTCATAATACAATAAAATTAATTCAACATCAATTTTATGAGTTTTATTGCATTTTTCTCTTTCCTTACCTTGGACTCTAATCTAGCACAACATAATTTCTCTTCTCCATCCTTCTCTTTCCAGTCATTTAAAACCATATATTCATATCCTTATTAATGGATGACACCATTTTCTTACTCAAATATTGAAGTCAACATTTCATTCCAACCCATGTCCCCTATCTAAATACTTTTTTCTTCAGTATGTTTATCCAGCACTGGCATTCTGAGATGGAATTACATTCTGAGATGTAAAATAAAACGACTATTTCCTGATTTATTCTTCAGGTGATCATCTTCTTCTTTAGGAAAAAAATTCTATCATGTGCACAAATGATGTTTGCTTATCTGACTTTACCAACCTCTATAACCCATTAAGGTCTTACACATTGCCTGCATTCTTCTCTACAGCAATTCTGTACTTCAAATTGAAGTTTGCACACCCATCATTTGTGATTTGGTCCACATTTTATCTATTACATGCTTTCCCTTGTGATGTGGTTTATCTAACTTACGTTTCCACAATATGATATGCCAAATGCTAAATGCTAAATGAATCCTTCCTTGTGTCTCTACACACAATAATATGTCTTACCATGATGCCTGTGCATCTTGTACTCATTTAACAACTACCAATTACCATGATCACTGCTTCACAGCTATTGTTGCCAGACTAACTTCATGCAGGAAAGGCCATGACTGCCCACATACAGAAGCAACACCTACACTGCCTGGATGAGAGTAAATGTCCATGAAGATTTCCTGGATGTGATTTATTCTGAGACAAAGATATTTTAAAATTTAAGGCAGAAATGCACATTAAATCCAAATAATTATTCTTCTTCGATTTCCTCCAGAATATAAAGTCACTAAACTTGAAACTTTCAGCATGAAAATTTAATATTTTGTGATTAGCTTTACAGAAACAACTGTGTATTCATGAAAAATATTAGTGTGAGAAAGATTCCAATGCTTTTTTCAGTAATGGTAATGACTCATAATTTTCATTACTCAATTCATATGATTCCACTGATAGTAATGTAGGAAAATATATATGATGAACATTTTATGAAGTAGCAGTTATTTTTATCCTGATCTTGATTTCCTCTTCAGACATCCACACCTAACTTTTAAGTTAATTATAATAGGAACTGGTCTAGGTCTTGATAGCAATTTTGATTAGATTATAGCTCTATAAATACCTATGAAGGTGTTTTACCTTGTGATTACCATTTAAACTAGTAATTAAATTTAAATCATTGTAAAAATAACTTTAACCCTTCATAATGTGATGATACTCATGCAAGCAGTTATTGGAAGAAACAGCAAAACTACAATCTCTTGAGAAACCTTATCCAGACTGCCCTGAATGTGAGACTGTAACTTCCACTCTTCCCAGGGACTTGAGTCCACATCTACTGGATATATCAGTTCTCCATTGTGTGGGCTGCATGTTTAAAATCCTTGTCTCGCTCCGCTTTCTTCTAGATAACACTGTTTAATGAACCCTAGTCAATATGTAAAATGGCAAAGAAGTCAAGGTGAAATACAGAAAGATGGGAGAACAAGGGCCTGAGCTTTAGCTCAGGGGTACAGTAGTTACCTAGCATGCCCAAGGTTCTGACTTCCACCTCTAATTGGAAAAAAAATAAATCAAAATGAAAGACACACAAAGATGTGGGAAATTCTTTCACGGCACTACCTGACTGAGTGCAGCTCTGGGGTCTCCAATCCTGCTATTAATCATTAGTGCATCTTAATTAACAGTGTAATATTTGCATATTATATTTGGTGACAATGAGAAACCAACATAGGTGAAATTGTGTACCTAGTTTCTCAGAATTATTCTTATTCTGTGAATGAGTGGGCCCCTGTCTTATGTAGGTGTTGTGGGATATGTTAATCATGATCTTACACTTCTGAGACTGACAATGAAGTTTACCTTGAATTATTGGGCAAAACTAGCTACTAACTGGCCAAAATTAGCCATAGAGATTTTAAATGGTTAAGGACATATACAGAGACACCAGAAGTAGTATGGAGGGATTTAGAAAGATTCTCAGCCCTTTTGAATAGAAGAAGGAAAGAGTGAAGAGTTCACTGGTTACTTCTCAGTTGTTTGTCTGATTATCCAGGTTATTACCCTGATATCTGACTCCTGGGTTTTTAATAAAAAAAGAATAATTGGCATAATACATGCATCATACAAGTTTATATGCAGAAATTACCAAGCAGAGATAGCCTTTGAAGTTTGCTGTTTCTGACCAATGTAGTTCTCTTCTTTACTTCTTGACCTGAATAGCAGATGATAATCTCCCATAAACATGGTTCTATGAGTTAATATACATGCAACTCACCTGGAATGCTCTGAAAACAGTGACTCTTGTTTTGAAGCTGATATTCAACTTTATACATGGAGACTCAGGTGATGTCAATACTCTGGTCGATGCGTTTCAGTAAGGAACAAGTACATGCATTACTTACAGTTACAGAATGCTGAGCTCTTTCGGATAGGAGATCTATTAAAATTTTTCTAATTTTCTAAAGCTAAAAATCTTTTAAAAGAAGACTTAACGACTCCAGCATTGCCTGAACCTTCTAAAGAGATGTTATTAGGGTGAAATGGAAAGAAAAATTACCCTGTAAGTAATTGTAATAAAACTCATCATCATCAAAATGATTATCAATGCAACTTTGGAACAAAGTATTTCTACAGTATGGCAAAATTTTACAAGGTTTGAAAATGACAAAGAATGTTATCATACCTGAAAATTGCCAGTCATATTATCACAAAACTGGAAATGCAAGATTCATATACTGGAAGACAGTAAGGTATCTCCTGACAATTTTTTCTAAAAGGGGTGAAGTTATAGTAAGTTCCCAGCTTCAGAGCCTGTCACCCTTATTCATTACAAGTAGGAAAGAACAGCCTCTGTAGTCAACATTTTCTCACATGGCCCTTTCTAGCCTACCCTGGACCCAAGGGGCCCTGCATCCCAGAGGAGTCCAGATTCTGCATAACTCATTAAAGATACAATAATTTCCCAGGACCTATCCAGGACAAATTTTCTCAGTCCCCTGGGGTGGGGGCTGCTGATGGCTATTGAGCACTCCTGAATATCCTATTGGAGAAGGTGGACATGATGAAGAGAATATTAATTTATTCCCACCATTTGCAGGTTATAAAATAGACATGATTTATTTGTAAATCCAATTTAGATATTTATGCAGGGTAATGGTCAGCTATTTGAAAAGCACTGAAGTAATTATAAATACTTTGTATATAAGGAAATTTGCTGCTTTGATCTTGACTACCAATTTGTGGGGATGGAGTTATTCTCAGAATTCTTTTGTTACTCTCTAAATTTCCTTGGCTTATAGCATGCTTCCTCATTCATTTCTAATCTTAGTGAATTATGTTCCTTTTCTTCATTTTTAAGATTAACTAATAGATTTTTTAGCATTCTATTAAAAGTACAAACTTTTGGCTTCATTAACTTCTTTGATATTTCATCTTCAATTTCAACTGATTTCTACCGTGTGAGTGTGTGTGTGTGTGTGTGTGTGTGAGCACGCGCACGCTTTTGCAGTGTATGTGTGTATAGATGTAATTTCCTCTTACCCACTTCTTTTGAGATTTAGGCATTCTTTTTCTGGATTCCTACTACAATTAACTATTTTTTTCTTTTCCAATGTTTATATACTCCTGTATGTATTTCTCTCAAAATTGTGTTTGCTGTTTTTACAACAATTTTGATCGTCATCTTTTTTCTGTATTAAAATTAATATATTTTTAAATCTTATAAATGTAATTCTTTTATCAGGATGTAGCAAAGAACAACAACAACAAAATAACTTAATTATTTATATATGAAGTACATGATTATTATTCATAGGCAATATAATAGTCCATGCAGAATTTGAGAGAATCTGAAAAAGATTTCTAGAACTACTAATTTAGCAACACTATAGGATACAAATATAACAGTACATATTATAATATTTCCCAGTCTCTAAATAACTTTTTATTGCCTTTTCAAAAACATCAATTTCTCCCTCCCACAGGGGAATAGAATCCAATGTCTCAGAAGATGCCTGAAAACAAAGGTGGCACCAAAATTCTGTAGTGTTGACATTTTCTACACAAATATTTGTTTATGATAAATTTTAACTTACAAATTAGGCACAATAAATATTAAGAGGAACAATTAGTTATAGTAATAAATTATCTCAATTAAAACCATCTAATGCTCTGTTTTCTTTCTCCAAAAATATACTCTATTTTACTCATCTTCCTATTTGTGGTTTTAAGAGCTATTACAATGCCTTTATATCAGGCAGATAGGTAACAGACACAAGAAAAGTGATGAAGTTTTAACCTGCTCTCTAAGTCTCATTTGAGGATTTACCTAAAATTTCCTATATAAGGATTCACAGCACAGAAACTGACTTGATTCTCAAGATGGGGGAAGAACACCTTACAGGGAGGGCAACAGATAGGTTGCGGAAATGGTGTACAAAGTGGTAGTTCATATTTTTTGTAGATGGAGACTGAGCACTCAGTTTTTGTCATGTTAGATGGATGGCATATCATTCAACACCATGAACTTTCACCTCTGGTGTTTTCCATTTAATACTGTCTGACTAGAACTGAGTGGAGGGAGAAGTAACTGTAAGTCTTTATTAAGGAAGAATCAGGGATGAAAGTCCCTAAAATGCACCATATACATACAAGAAGCTGTCAAGGAAACAATTTATCTTAGCTCTTTGTTTGAGGGTGTAGGTCCACTGTGGGAGGAAGACATGACATCTGGAACACCAGGCAACTATTTACATTGCATCCATAGGCAGGAAGCACAGTGGTGAAAGTTTATATTCCATCATCTAGTACTGTATTATAGAATCTATATTTTCAAAAGTGTAAAATACAGATTAAAAACCCAAAGGCCTAATTATGTAGGATTCCTCTCTGTGTGGTTCTTTTCTTGGTTAATGAATTAAAAAAAAACTGCCTTGGCCTGTTGATAGGACAGAACTTAGATATGCAGGGAAGATGGAACTGAATGCTGGGAGAAGGAAAGAGTCAGAGATGCCATGGATCCTCTGCCTGAGACAGATATTGGTTGGAATCTTTGCCAGTAAGCCACGATCACATGGCAATATACAAATTAATAAAAATAGGTTAAATTAATATAAGAGTTAGCCAATAAAAAGCTAGAGCTAGTGGATCAAGCGGTGACTTAATTAATACAGTTTCTCTGTGGTTGTTTTGGGTCTAAGCTAGCCGGGCGGTCGGGCCAAACAAGCAGCTTAGCTTTTCTTGGAACAGCCTAAGACATATTTTGATATAGTATTTTCCTTGATTACAAGATTAAATTTTGTTAATATGTCATCTTTCATCTCAATGAAATTACAACCAAAATTCCAACAAGAACTATTTGTACAAATTGATTATATGCTTATAAAATTTACACATAAAGCAATTAAAGGTTGGAGAGATGCTGTTTGTTCTTTCCGGCAGCCCAGCTAGCTTAGTCCCAAAATAATTGCACAGAAACTATATTAATTAAATCACTGCTTGGCCCATTAGCTCTAGCTTCTTATTGATTAACTCTTACATATTAATTTAACCCATCTCCATTAAACTGTCCATCACCACGAGGCCATGGCTTACTGGGCAAAATTCCCAGTCTTCCTCCTGCAGCTCCATGGTGTCCCTCCCTCCGTCTTCCTTCTTTCAACATTCAGTCCTGTCTTTCCCGCCTACCTAAATTCTGCCCTGCTATAGGTTCATAGCAGTTTCTTTATACATAAACCAATAAAAGCAACATATAGACAGAAGGACCTTCCATACCAATTAAATATTTAGTTTTTCATGTGGTGGTTATTACTTTTTATTGAAAATAGTTTTTTTCATACAATATATTCTATGATTTCCCTCTGTCTCCTTCCAGATCATTCTCATACATTCAACTCCACACCTCCTTTCTCTCTTTTGAATACAAATAGGAAAAAGAAAAGCAAAGGAAAAGTAAAAGGGATACACACACACACAAACACACACACACACACACCATATGAACAAAAACTCAGAAACCATTACATGCAAGCAAGAGACTAATAATGTAAAAATGCCCAAAGAATTAAGATACAAAATAAAATCTTCAAAAAAAGTCATTGTGTGTCAGTTGTTTTAAGTACTGCTGGGCAATAAACCTACCCTTACATGTGGTTTGTTATACAGTAAGACTTTATTGGCAAGAATTAATTTTTCCTTTGTAAGAGGTTGGTCAATTGGTCACAGCTTCTGGGTGATGGAGCAGAGATCCTCTTCTCAGCACCAGGTTCCCAACTTGGACTTGTACAAGCCCTGAGCATTCAGCCACAGTCTCCTTAAGTTCATACATTCATCAGTCTTGTTGTGTATAGTCATCATTATTTTCTTGGTGTCTTCCAACCCCACTGACTCTTACAATCTTTCATCTTCCTCTTCCACAAATTTCCCCGAGCCATGAGGAGAGGGTTCGATAGAAACATTCCATTTAAGACTGGGTGCTGTAAGGTCTCTGTATTTGATTTATGTACTTTATAAGGAAGTTTCTCTGGTGATTGCAGTACAAGTCACTGATTTGTGGATATAACAGGATGTCATTGAAAATAATATTCCTACATTTCTTTAGCAAAACAATAGTGTTTGTTTTTCCCATATGTGCATGACCTATCTAATCCCAGGTTTTGGCTAGTTGAGCAGTGTCAGACATGGGGTCCATCTCATGAAGTGGACCTTCAAGCCAATAATATAAAGATTTATTACTCCCACAAGTTTCATACCACTATTGTGCCACTGTGTCATGTGGGCATGTCACCATCGTGGGCCAAAGGGTTTATTGTTGAGAAGGTGTTTACTAGTGGCCTCTGTACTCATCAACTATCTGTTTTATCATTCACATCTCCCCATTTGTCCTTTCCTTGACCTATGCAGTACAGTACTTGCATAAGAACACATATGTTGATTAATGAAATAGAATTGAGGACATATACTTGTACAGACACCTGATCTTTTATGAAGAGGCCAATAATACACTTTGGGGAAAAGACAGCATTGTCAACAAATGGTGCTTGTCAAACTGGATAGCCACATGTAGAAGAATGAAACTAAACCTTTATCTCAACCTGCATAAACTCTATTACAAATAGATCAAGGACCTCAATGTAAGAGCAAAATATGAAATAGATGAGTAGTATCTTTAAAAATAGAACTTGTACCAGCCTTTAAGTTATTTCTATGATCCTAGGAAAATAAAATGTAGGGTCTGTGGCTATTAGTTAATTCTAGGCAAAAGCAGAACTGTACAAATGATTCTGTAATTTTTAAAAATGTCAAGAAGGTTCACGAATTTATCTAGAAGTAGAGGAATTGTAAGAGCTATTGGATGTGGAGGTCTCCAAGGAAACAGCATCTTCCAAACAAAATATGACTGAAATACATATAAACTCAGAGCCTGTGACAGCATGCATAATACCCACACAAGTTCAAACCAGACAAAACCATGATACAAAAAAGGGGCAGTGGACAACCATCTGTAACTCCAGTTTCAAGAGATTGGCCAGTTTCTCTTTTCCAATGGCCACTGCATACACAGTGCACAGACAAAACACCCATATGTACAATAAAATAGTAAAGATTAAAAAATTAAGAATGAATGAAAGCCAATATTTGTTCAGAAACAACACATAGGACACATTAGGAGATTGGGAGGTTGAGATACTGATATGTTATCATGGACTTAGTATTTTGGAAGACAATTTAAAAACTAGATAATAGTTAAAGCAGAACTCAGATAAACTGATAAAATTTTGGGTGACTTAAGATGTAAGGAATGGAGGGCACTAAAATAGCAGCTCTAATATATGCCTCTTCAGGATCACCCAAGAAACTTAAAATAGAAGAATATTCATGTTCAAAAAATAGTTTCTGTCTTCAATGTTACACTCAGATATATCCTCTTCTACACGCTCGTCTTTTTTTTTTCTTTTTCATGAGTGGAAGTCAGGTTTCTTCTACTTTGATATAAGGCAGTTATATTACTAGTGGGTGATCAATTTTAAATATTAAACACTTTATTTTGAGATAGCTTTTTTGTTGGTTGAAATGATCTAACTATTGTTCTTAATAATAAATGATAAATGAGTGAGTATATTATACTGAAAATATTGTGCATTTGACAGAATCTTGGATGGCAATGAGGAAATTTGGAATAACATATCCACATTAGTGCAGTCTAAGTGGGTACAGTTTTCCAAAATTGTCAAGTGTAGCTATCAAATACATAAAGGAATTTTCTTCTCACAAAGAACTCTTGTCAATGCCCCCTTTATGTCTCTGTTCCTCAGGCTATAGATGAATGGGTTCAGCATAGGAGTCACCACCGTGTACATCATTGCCATGACTGTCTCTTTCACAGTGGAATTATTAGCTGAAGGACATAAGTAGAGACCAATAATTGTCCCATAGAACAGTGAGACCACAGACAGGTGGGAGCCACAGGTGGAGAAGACCTTGCGAATGCCTTGAACAGAAACCTTAAGAATGGAGAAGACAATTTGTGCATACGACACAATGATAAGAAGGAATGGAATGACAATAACAAGTCCTCCCATGATAAATATCACCAACTCATTAACGTGTGTGTCAGAGCAAGACAGCTTCAGCAGAGGAGATATGTCACAGAAATAGTGGGGGATCACATTGTCCTCACAGAAAGATAATCTGGCCACAAGCAGGGTGTGCAACATGGCATGGAATGTGGTCAGCACCCAGGACAGCACCACCAGACTCACACAGAGCTTGGGGCACATGATGCTGGTGTAATGAAGGGGGAAGCAGATGGCCACATAGCGGTCATAGGCCATGACCACAAGGAGGAAACTTTCAAAGTCTGCAAAATACAAGTAAAAGTACAGTTGTGCCAAGCAACCTGTGTAGGAAATGGATGGAATTTGGCTCTGCATGCTTTGTAGCAATTTGGGCATTGTGACAGAGGAAAAGCAGAGGTCAGAGAAGGACAAGTTGCTGAGAAACAAGTACATGGGTGTGTGCAAATGGGAGTCCAGTAAAATGAGGATGATAATGATGAGGTTCCCCAGGACGGTGGTGAGGTACATGGCCAGGAACAGGGCATAGAACAGGTGCTGGTGCTCTGGTGGGATGGGCAGGCCCAGGAGGAGGAACTGGGAGATGACAGTTTTGTTCCCTTCTGTCATATTCTTTCTCCTGTATTGTTAAGTAAAAATAACATAGATCCTTAGAAATATAAATTAAAATAAGCAGATTTCTAGGCTCTTTTTATATTATTTACTTTAAAACAATTATTCTCATAACCATAATTATAAACTTATAATATCTGTAAACCCTTATAGTGTTTTTTTAAAGGCCTCCTTATATGTTTCAGTATTTTATCATTTCCTAAACAGGTTTAGCTATGAACTTCTGTGACATAAAACATGTTAGTTTTTCCCTTACCTGTCTGAATAACCTTCCTAGGTAGATGAAATTGATTCCTTCTCTTAGTATCTCTGATACACTGTTGTTTCTCAGGACTCTAAAACTTTATTTTTAATAATTACATATATGTGTGTGACATATATATATATATACATATACATATATATATATGTGTGTGTGTGTCCCATTGGCTTAAATTGATATCTGAAACTCAGTTGTTAAATTTGTGTCACCTTCAGAACTCCAACCTGTTGCTTAGTTTCTTGGATATGTCACAGGCACGTCAAGTACATCAGATCCAAATGAAACCCATGATACCACTTTGCTCTTTCCCAACTTGCCCATGTTCTGCACTCAGTTCTGTAAAGGGGACACTGGGTATTCAGTTCTGTAAAGGTGACAGTGGAGAACTGATAAATCCAATATCTGAAATGCCTGAATAGAATAAGAAATGTGTCAGTTTTATTTCTCTTCCTAACAATGTCAATCTAGTAAATCCTATAGCTCCTCTTCATCCTTCCACTTCATCCATTCATCACCTCAACACCACACTCGTAGACCAGGCTGGCAACTAGATGTTGCCAAGAATGTGTTTACAAGATTACCAATGTTTAAGTCACTAAACTTTGAGTAATTTATGTGATGAATCTCAGGAAATCAATTAAAGGTCTTAACATCCTTAACATTTCTCTTGTTCAAGCCAACTTTCAATAATATCCAAAGTTCTTATGTTCACAAATGATGCTTTATTCCGGAGCTGTGGCACACCTGTGTGCTGCTGCTAATGTGGCTTCAAAGTCACATTTTCTTGTTTCCAGCATTTTTACACTTGCTGTTTCATTTGCCTATAATTTCCTCCCCTCTTGAGCCCCTTCACCTATGTTATCCCCATTTATCTTTCATAGATATTATATGATACTTGCTATTCAAAATTTCCCACACAAGATTGAGACCTGTTGCATGCTCTCACATTATTCTATGCTCCTCTCACATGGCCCAATGGCCCTGATCACTGATTCATGTAGGCTCCCCACACGAACGTGCACTACCTACTATGAGAGGCTATGTCCTCCTTCATCTTGCAGCAGGTCCATCCCATGGCATAGTACTTGTGTGTGACCAATGTTCATAAATATTTGTTGGTTGTTTTTCAGTCTGAGATAGGCTCCTTAAATGTTAAAGGCTACAGGCCTCTACTAAATTAGAGACAATATTCATACTAAATCTTGTGGTGGCACATGCCTTTGGCTCTAGTATTGTGGAGGCAGGTACTGAGCCATGTGGCTAACATAGATAAGAACAATGGGTTAATATAAGCTACAAGAGCTAATAATAAGCCTGAGCTAGTGGGCCAATCAATTTATATCTAATGTAGACTCTCTGTGTGGTTTTCTTTGGGGCCAAATGGCTGTGGAACCTAGTGGCAGGACAGAAACCCCAACAAGCAGGACCTCATGTTACAGAGAAAAATCATGCTTCAGTGTATAACATTTCATGTCATGATTAACATGTATGGATAAACTAGTCTCTGTTACTGATTTTTGATGAAATACTAATGGTGCCATGAATATGGTTTTCAATGTCATGAGTATTTAGAATGGCCAATTCAAAGTAAAATAAAAGTATTTTCTTAAAATTCTACTTCCCTTGTAAATGAGCGTGACTCATATAGTATAGAAATATATGTGGAGGTCAAATCAGAGACGTTACCTGCAGATGCCGTTCCAAGTAATTCAGAGAGTTTCATATCTTCTTCAGCCATTAAATCAGTATTTCTCAACCAGGAGAGCACATAGCAAATCCCTAGGAGATGGTGTAATTCACATTAAATACAAATCACCTAGAAATGTGTGAAAACATGGGCTGTGGTTCCGTAGCTCAGATTCTACATAATAAATAAAACACCAGGTGGTGATACCTGAGTGTTGGAAGAGGCAACATTTACATTATCATGGAAAACACACATTGATGAGTCCCATCAGGTAAATTTAAAGAATCTTTGATGGGAGGCCTGCTTAGTGTTTATTGAAGTGACACAGCAAAATTTAAAAAAATGTCTTTATCATCACAGGGCTACTATGTTGATAGAGTATAATCTTAGGAGACTAATTACAGAACTATTAATAAGAAGAACCACAGGGTGAATAAAATATTAAAAATGGCCACCATTAATTCAAGTGCCATGGTGTGGCAAAGTCTCTGAAGATGAGAGAGACAAAGAAGGAAAATATTATTTCTGAAAAATCTTCTTACAGAGATTCATACACTGTAGGATATTAAAACTCTTGTGTTGGAAGGATAGTAACACATCAGCCCATTTACCCACCTGCCAACTCATCAAGAATATCTGTGAGTAATGCACAGTCCCTAATAAAATATCATACTCTCTTTTTTCACTGTGCTTACAAAAATAATAGTCTCTAGTCAGCACTTAGATCTACATCACACTTTTTCCTATCTCTCCTTCCAGTTATCTCTGGGCTTAAGATGCTCTGTATCCCAGAGGAATCTAAATCCTGAACAATCATTAGAGTAATTTTCTAGGATCTTTCTAGGACAAATTCTTCCAGAATCTTGTAGTGGTGACTGATTACACTTGTTGATTATGCGTTACTATTCTTAGGAGGAAGGTGAAGAAGTGGCATTCATAGGTCAATGCTTATTCATAACTTGTTTTTTTTTTTTTTTTTTGGTTTTTCGAGACAGGGTTTCTCTGTGGTTTTGGAGCCTGTCCTGGAACTAGCTCTTGTAGACCAGGCTGGTCTTGAACTCACAGAGATCCGCCTGCCTCTGCCTCCCGAGTGCTGGGATTAAAGGCGTGTGCCACCACCGCTGTTGTTCAGGGATGAGTTGAACACCGATATTGCTGGAGTCCGTATTTCAAAGAATAATTAGGAGCTAAATTTAATAATTTAGAAGATCCTAAAAATATGAAAATGTTTGGAAGAAACCATTAGTTTCCATTATGGAAACATCACCATGAAAGCATGTACTTTGAAAATGTTCCTGTCATACATTCTTGAATAAAACGCAATACTGTATAAAAGGCCTCAAGATATATAGATATTATGCTAACAGGGCCAGAATTTATCACTCAACTTTGTATACCTGTCAATATATCTTAAAATAGGAATAAAATAATGTTTGATGAATTCCTTAAGATTAAACTTAGCTTTCTTCAGGCTAAGGTACAAGAAGAAACCTAGATTCTCACTTCTAATCAGTTATTTCTTCTCTCCAGAAAAACATTAATTGTATTTGCTACCATTACACCAACCACTTTCTATAACCATGTCAATATAACCTACTGCCATGTTCTATATCCTTGTCATTGTGACTCATGGCATTGCTGACAGTTGTAATCTCTGCCTTTACTGTCCATCCCCTGTATTTAACAATCCTACTTTTTTTTACCATGCCCCTGTGACATCATATCATGACTCCATCTAGGTAAGAATTAATTCATTGTGCCATAGACTTTATGATCTAATCACCTCTAGAAATGTCACTATTTATGAAGAAGTAGAAACAATCTTCACCTCCTTCCTGATGAGTGTGTCAGGAAATGTAGCACAGAGGGATATATAACTCAGACATAAATCACAATGAGATTCTGTCATTTCTAGCAGCATGAAAAGACAGGCACAGTAAGAGGGGTATCATAGGACTTCATTATTAGTTGAATTTTAAAAACTTTTTCTTGTAGAAGATTGGGATTGAATAACTTCAGAAGCCATGGATACGGGAAGTTGATCAATATATTTATTCTAAGAATACATAAACTAGATTTCAGTTATGCTACTGCATATTAGGATGACCATACTCTATAGTTAGCTATGGTTTATCTTATCTTAAAAGACAAAAAAGAAGGATTTTGTCAGTTTTCATCATGAAGTGATATTTTATATCATAGCCTTGTATATCTTGATTTTAAGCACCACACAATATATAAGGCAACTTAATGCTTTTGTCAATTCAAAATAAAAATTAAAACTAAAACTATTCTTAGAAGGAGACATTCTTTGTAATGTTAATATATATATATTATCAACTTATTATAATCTGTGTCCTTTCTAGTGACATCAAACCTATTGGGTCTGTTTTCAAGGTGATAGAGGTTAATTTAAATATTAACATTCTATTTTATCTCTGATAATTATATTCTACTAAGCCACCAAAATTTGGAGATTATATGTGTGCCATCGAAAAATACACAGAGAATAGTAACATATTTCAGAACAATTATCAAAGTAAAAGGCAAAATGCAAAATTATATGCATCATGATCTAGTTTTGTAGATAAGGTGCCACTTAAGCACCAGGGTGAAAGAAGATATCATAAATCAAAAGATATACTGGGAGAAATATTATGACTAGAGTCATAAATTACTGGAAGAAATATCATATAGAGCACAGAGTTTAGCAATGTGTAAGTGTAGAATATTGAAATGGCAGTGGACCCTTAGGCAGAAGCATGCACTGAGGAGACATATGGAATAGTAGGAACCTTGGATGGAGATTAGCTTCTAATGAAGGTGTACATTTCAGCAGAATGTCTGAGATGTTGAAAGAGGTGTTGTTATTGTACACTCAGAGAGACAACAAAGGGAACAACTGACCCAAATTTGAAATCCTGGCTCGTCATCTGACACTAAGAGATTGGTAAAATGATTACTCCTTTCCTTTTGAAGAAGGAGAACCTGGAAGGACACTGCAGAATCAGGCAGGTTTCTGTGTTACTAAGGCTTACTCATAGACACTGAGTGATGGGTGAAGGTTTTGAAATTCAGTTCTTAGCCAGTAAAACAGTGATATAAAATGAATTACATGCATATATTAGCAAAGGAAAAGACAAAACAGAAGGAAGGAATGGTGGAAAATAAATTTTATGTTTGCCTCCAGCACCTTTTCCTGTTTTTATGTAAATAAGGATGCCTGGTAAAACAATAGAAAAACAATGTAGACTGTCTTAGTTAGGATTTTTATGCTGTGAAGAGACACCATGACCACAGCAACTCTTATAAATAAAAACATTTGATAATGGCTGACTTAAAGTTTAAGAGGTTTAGTCTACTATCATCAGGGCAGGCTGTTTTTAAATACAAATCTACAATATAAGAATTCAGCATGAAAATTTGACATTTTGTGATGAATTTCAGAAAAAAAATTTGTTTCTAAAATATGTAGGTAGGTCTGGTGTACAATTTTTTTCCATAATGTTTGTGACTAAAAATAAAAATTTTATGATTCTGCTCTGGGAGTGTCATGAAAGTTTATGTAGAAAAATAAATAGGATGATTATTTTTGTAAATTATTAAAAATATAAGAAGAAGAATGTATTTGTTTCAAAATCTCTGGGATTATGTCTTTGGTCCTGATACTAGGTTTTGAGAAACATCAGTTTTAAGGTTTCTTTGAAGTTTCATTTTAACCTTGTTAATATTCTAGTTAGCACACTTGAATAAAAAAGAATATCATTCATACTGCAAAGAGACTTATACAATAAGCTTAAGGATATCAGAAGAGAGTTACTCTCCTGAAAATTTTACCTCTGGATTGCTTTGGAATTACAATTTCAATATCTAATATGTCAGGGACTCCACTCTGTCAACTATCTCTGCAGATTCTAGATTTACACAATTAAGAATAGTCTCCTGTTATATTTCTCCTGGACAGCCTTCTCTAATAATACTCAACCTGTCTCAATACTGACAAAAGAGGCAGAGGAGGATTCTTAAGAGATGTAGGAGGTCTGAGAATGCAATTTAATGCCACAATTCTTTCCTAACATATGTCTAAAGTACTGCACTTGATGTCTAATATCAAACATCCCCCAAACACAAACAAAAATGAAAATGAGGACATGAGAGAGACACAGAAAGACATACAGAGATCGACACATACAGAGAAAGATGGAGATACAAAGATCCAGACAGAGACAGAGCAGAGACTACATGAGTCAAAATCAAATGCTTGGATCTTCATCCTGTTGGTGAGGTTTATGGCATTCAATGTTTACATATTTGAGTGTTACAAAGGGAAGAGACATATAGGGTAAAACCACATTGTTTCTGAAATTCTGCTTGTTCTGTGAATGACTGGGAACTGTGTCTTGTGTAGGAGCATGTGGAGTAATCAGAAACCAGAGACCTCACCTGGAGTTGTTGCCGCTGATGACTTAATGTCTGTATCTTCGCCAGCAGTGAAACTCACAATTTTAGATCTGGACAGCATATGAAAGTTTTAATGGAAGTGTTTTTAACATTAAATATTCAAGTATCTCTTCATATAATAGGATAGACATGGGAGAAATAGTCCCAGAGTTTTTGAAACAAGTACATGCTTCTTCTTATATTTATAATAATGTATTAAAAATCAATCATCAGGCCCGGCAGTGCTGGAACACGCCTTTAATTCCAACACTCGAGAGGCAGAGATAGGGAGATCTCTATGAGCTCACGGCAAACCTGATCTACAAGAGCGAGTGCCAGGAATCACATTTATTTTCTCATGTTAATTTCAATGACACTCACTGAACAGAAGCATGAGGAAATTATTTTCGATCTCCAATATTACAGGATACTGTACACCTGACCCACTCACATATTTTTCATGAATCCAAAATTTCCTGCCTCAAATTGATCACAGACACTGTGACGCCTCTGAAGCTCAGATTCTATAGAGCAAATGAGCCCACAGGAGATGCCAATAGTACTGTCCGTGGACTGTACTTAGGAACTACTGCAGTCATTACTATTACACATGTAGGTTTCTGAGCTCTATCAAGTGAATTTAATTATGGTCTTGGATATCTCAACTTGTTCATAGTTTATTAAAGCTCCATAGATGAAGGTATGTTAAAGAAGATTTAAGTACTACAGAAAGAATACTAAAGCTGGTGTAAGAACAAGCAGGCTGGGCATTGTGAGTCATACCTAATCATAGCTCTTGTGAGGCTGAGGCAATAAGATCACACTGAATTCAAAGCACTCTTAGGCTATAATGTGAGTCCCTTTTTCAAAAACCCAAATGAACGATTTTGCTGCAATGATATGAGCTTTGAGAACTTTGCATAAGGTGTAATTATAGATAAGTCTCTCTTTCTTAAAAAGATAATAAATTGTGTCCATGAAACAAAATATTTCAACAATTGCAAAGTCTTCAGGGGAAGAGATAAATAATTTAGCAAGAAAACTTGTGCTGCATAGCATCATCCAACCAATATCCTCAGGCTAGAACTGTAAGGAAATGGCTCATCCTTACCTGCAGTGAACAGGGCAATGCCCAAGCCCTCATAAAAAATACTGCTTTCCTTTATTCAGTATAGACACAGATTGTAAAAAGTCACACACTCATCCTCTAATCTCTCATATCCCCTTATAGTCATCCCTGAGCCTAAGAGGCTCTATATCCCAGAGGAGTCCAGTAACTCATTATAAACAGTAATTACCAAGGACCTCTGTAGGACCAGTTTTCCCAGAGTCCTTTGGTGGTGACTCATTATCAGCACCAATCATACTTTACTATATTTAAGGGATAGTGGACTTGGAGAGAAACCCATAAATGGGTGCTTATTTGTTTACTCATTTAAGTGGCAAAAACCTATTCTTTGTGGAGTGGGGAGGGATGTTTGAGGAAGAGAGTTTGAAAACTCCCTAGAAGTAATTAGAGACCACACTGATTGAAAGAATGTACATTAGAGATCATGATTTACTAAGGAAGCCACTGTGAAATTTAAAGACACACAGTTTGGAAACACTCCCAGTTAGTATGTAAATACTTACAACAATAATAAAGAAGAGATCATGAACTTGGGAGGGAAAAGGAGAAAGTGGGAGAAGTTGTGCAGGGAGAAGAAAGGCTAGAAATGATATAAATACAGTATTCATTCATGAAAATTAAACAAAGTATTTTAATTAAAATAATAAAAATAGGGCTGGAGAGATGGCTCAGAGGTCACTCATAATTGGTTTCTAGCCATAAATAAAGGACATTGAGCCTATAATTCGTGATCCTAGAGAAGCTAAATAAGAAAGTGAACCCAAAGAAAAACATATAGTCATCCACCTGGATATTAACCTTCATCAGGCGATGAAAGGAGACAGAGACAGAGACCCACATTGGAGCACGGGACTGAAATCCCAAGGTCCAAATCAGGAGCAGAAGGAGAGGGAGCATGAGCAAGGAACTCAGGACTGCGAGGGGTGCACCCATACACTGAGACAATGGGGATGTTCTATCGGGAACTCACCAAGGCCAGCTGAAAAAGCCTGGGATAAAACCGGACTCACTAAACATAGCAGACAATGAGGACTGCTGAGAAGTCAAGAACATTGGCACTGGGTTTTGATCCTACTGCACGTACTGACTTGGTGGGAACCTAGGCAGTTTGGATGTTCATCTTACTAGATCTGGAAGAAGGTGGGAGGTCCTTGGACTCCCCACAGGGCAGGGAACCCTGACTGCTCTTCCGGGCTGATGAGAGAGGGGGAGTTGATTGGGGGAGGGGGAGGGAAATGGGAGGCGGTGGAGGGGAGGAGACAGAAATCTTTAATAAATAAATAAATTAATTAATTTAAAAAAAAAAAAGAGCATTGCCCGCTCTTCCAAAGGTCCTGAGTACAATTCCCAGCAACCACATGGTGGTTCACAACCATCTGTAATGAGGTCTGGTGCCCTCTTCTGGCCTGCAGGCATACACAAAGACATAATAAATAAATATTAAAAAAATAATGAAAATAAATCTTTAAAAAAGCAAAGTAAGCAAAAGTCAGTAAGGTAAATATTGTGTTTTTCTCTCATTTGTGAATCTTACATTTAATTTCTTATTTTATTAATTTTAATTATGCATGTTTGTCTCTGTGTGCCTAAAGGTCAGAGGCATCTTATGTCCCTAGAGATGGAGGTATAGGCATTTTGAGCTACTTTGTGTTGATACTTGGGCAAAAACTCAGGCCCTGTCTAAAATAGTATGTGTTCTTAGCTGCTAAAACATTGTTCTAGGCCTGCTCTTAGATTATCTGTCTATCTGTCTGTCTATCTCTCTGTCTGCCTGCATAGATATAGATACATAGAGATAGATAGATGATAGATAGATAGATAGATAGATAGATAGATAGATAGATTGATAGATTGATAGATGATTGATAGATAGATAGGACCCTAACTTTGAAACTACAATAGAAAAGTAAATAAAACAATTCAAGCTATAAATAAGCACAAGCTAAGACATTCTGAGATATTTCTATAACACAGGAAATAATTCCAAGAACTAAGCTTCTTCACAACCTGCAGGGTCAAGAGGTAATCTACAAATGGGGAAACCCTTTTGAGCTTCATATCAAGCATACCATGTATATCTAGGATATATAAATAACTGAAGGTAACTGAACATCACAAACACCAAATAATCCAATCGGTAACTGGCTAATGAATGAATATTCTGTTCTCAACAGAAGAAACACACAGTTGAGAACAAACAGCTGAAAAAGATGTTTTCTGAATCTGGGCCACTTTGTTCAGTTGTTTTAAACTCTGTTCATTTACCTACAAGTTGCATGATTTTATTTTTCTTTTCCTTTTAACCTAACTTTCTTTTTATTTATTCTTTGTGTCTTTCACATCATTCATCTCAATCTCACTCATTTCCCATTCCTGACTATCCACCCTCTGCCACTGCAGCCCCCCCCAAAATATAACAGAAAAAGGAAAAAAAAGGAAAAAATCTAATTGTCAGCTAGAGTGTGACACACTGAGTCATGAAGTAAAGTCTCTTGTCCATATATCTTTACTTGCAAGTGTTCATTGCCAAGAGTCATTGGCCTGGTTTAAGGCTTCTGGCTTCTGCTACACTAGCAATGCTGGGCCCTCACTGTGACTCCTCTTGGTTATTCTGTTGTTGCCATATGTCATGGAAATCAAGCAATTTTTGGTCTGTAGGAGTGTTCCTATCATGTGCTCGTGCAGATGGGGTGAATATTGGGGAGGGCCAACCTATCCTAACCCTGGTTCTGGGTCTGGATAGTTGGTCAGCCCAGCAGTCAGCTCTCCCTTATCCTCAACATCAGGGTGAGCTCTCCTATATTGCCTTGGTGAGTTCACTTTTGTAGCAATGAGCAAGAGGCAGGATTTGTTCTCCTGCTTTCATGTCCTCAGTCCTCAGGGTCAGTTCACCCACCATCAAGGCCAGCTCTACTATGTTGCCCAGGTGTGGCATAGGGACCACTCTCCTGAATACTGCAGCAGATAAGGTGCAGGGCTGAATTTCTAGCTCTTCTGACCTCAAGGCCAGCTCTCTCACCTGCCTCAGGCATTGAAGAGGGAAGAGGACATTTCTCACCCTCCCGTTATGCCACATGGCAGGCGAGTAAAATAGACAGCTTTATCATGCTCACAATATTGGAGCCAGCTTGCTCATACATCTGCCAACAGGTTTGACTCTATTGTGCTGTCCAGGCTAGGGGCAGGGCCTGCTTTCCCGAATGTTGCAGCTGGTGGCAGGCAGGATAAGCTCTCCCACCCTTCTGACTTCAGAGCCACTATCCCACCTGCCTGAGGCATTGATAGGCAGGGGAAGGGCATCTCTCCCCTGCCCATGCTGCCACATATCAGATGAGTAATGGAGATAGCTCGCTATGCTAATAAGAGTTCATTTTGCTTAACAGCTTAAAAATATTCCATTATGTAAGTGCACATTATGTAAGTGTACCACATTTTCATTGTTCATTTATTAGTTGATGGACATCTAGCACAGTGGTTCTCAACCTGTGGGTTGTGACCCCCTTTGTAGTATCAAAAAACCCTTTCACAGGGGTTGCATATCAATATTCTATATATCAGATAATTACATTATGAATCATAATAGTAGCAAAGTTGCAATAATGAAGTAGCCATGAAAATAACTTTGTGGTTGGGATAACAACAACATGAGGAACTGTATTAAAGTGTGGCAGCATTAGGAAGGTTGAGAAGCCCTGATCTAGGATTTGTCCATTTCCCAACTTTGTGAATAGAGCAACCGTGAACATGGATGACCTGGTATCTCTGTGGTAGGATAAAGAGTCCTTTGGCAATATGTCCAGGAAATATTCAAATGGATAGTATCTATTATTTTTATTGTTTTATTATTATTATTGTGTCATTTTATCTTTACATTTGTAATTAAAATATAATCACAACACTTCCCCTTCCCCTTTCCTTCTTCTAATCTATCACATGTCTCCTCTTTCAAACCAATAGCCTTTTCTCCTTTGTTATGGTTACATTATCTATTTATCATCTATCTATCTATCTATCTATCTATCTATCTATCTATCTACCTACCTACCTACCTGCCTACCTAAAACTATAAAAATACAACCTGCTGAGCCTATATTTGTTGTTTGTGTGGATGTGGTTTTAGGGCTCACCACTTTGTATTGGAAATCCAATGAGGTCTCCTCACTGGGAGAACCCATTTCTCTCTCAGCACCCAATAGCTGCCTGTAGTTTTTAGTTTAGGAGTGGGACCCTGTAAGATTTTTCACCTTCCCCATATTGCATATTGTCATTGTTCAGGCCTTGTTTAGGTAGACATCTCTAAGAAAAACAGTCAAACAGCAGACTTACTGGCATTCCTACTCTCAGAATCTTCCCACTCCTCCTTCTGTGATGTTCTCTGAGCATAGGATGCAGTAGCTATGCTGCCAATGTATCTATTGAGATGGGGTCCCCATAGTACATTGATCTTTGCATTCCGTGAAATTGTGGTTCCATAAATATTTTTTGATAATTTTTAGATAATTTCACACATGTAATCTTTCTTCCCTAAGCTCCCTGCCTTGTCCCTCCTCCCCACAAATTTCTTTTCAATTTTGTGACTATTCATTTTGTTTTGTGACACAATGAGAATAATTAGTACATCCCATGCAACCATGGATCTGGAGCTATCTTTTGGAGTCTGATTGGCTCTGCTGTAAATATGCTACTAAAACAATGCCTACCTGCTCCCAGAGTCTGTTAACAGTTAATAGTTATGAAAAATTAGTAGGGCCCCATAAGCCCCTCTATCTTCTCTGATGTATTTCTCTTTTTTTTAAAAAAAATATTCATTTTATTTTTGAGAATTATATAAGCTTTTCTACATAACTGAAAATAGTCAACAAAGAGGCAACCTTCAGAATATAAAGCATTATATGATAAGATTTGTTATATATAGTATATAAGGAACTTTTGAACTCAGTGGAAGCCATTAACTGTCATTTAATGCAATCCCATTTGCCTCTTTTCATTACATTTTTCCTTGTTTGTTGGTTTTTCTTATCTGTGTTAACCCCCAAATCCTGAAGCTTCTCTCTGTTGTTTCATAGCTCCATGTATTATGTGTAAGATATAAATTTCTTGGGCATCAGGTTTCTTTAAAATTTTTTTTTTATTGAGAAAAAGAAAAGAAAAAAAAGTTTCCGCCTCCTCCCGGCCTCCCATTTCCCTCCCCCTCGTCCCACCCTTCTCCCCCTCCCCCCCCGCTCCTCTCCCCCTCCCTCTCCAGTCCAAAGAGCAGTCAGGGTTCCCTGTCCTGTGGAAATTATTATATTTTTTATTTAAAATAATTTTAAAAGTTAAATATATTTTGGTTATTTACACCCCCCCCCAGATCTTCTTCCTTTCCTTACTCACCCAATTTTAGGTTCTTTCTTAAAAAAAAAAAAGAAACTAATAAAAAATAAAACCGTCTGAAACCAAGGAAACAAAATAAAACAATGCACAAAATAAGAGAGAACAAAACACCAAGGTGTAACCAAATAATTTTACCTGATTTTGAAAAAAATACACACCAAGGTGTCCCTGAGTACTGATTAATACCATGTATCAAAAAAGTACAATAATGGCAATAATATACTAAAGGCTTACAAAAACCTGCTAAGAGTCAAGACCAGTTAGAAAATCAATATAGACAATGAAATAAAGACAGAGTCTAGAGAATTAAGTGATACAATTATCTAATGACAGATTGTAGAAAGAACATGTGAGCAGTTGTTAAAAGGCTGGTGAGTTGAGATATTCTATGATCTCAAACCAATAGTTAATAATATTTGGATATGTATAAGCACACAGTAACAGCAGACTTTTGGATAAATGAGAAAATTCTGGAATAACCATGAGGAACAGAAATGACTTTAAGTCTATACTGCAATTTTCAGGATCACCTGGACAGGACAATGAGTGCATATTTAGGTCCCCCAAGCTTATTTTCCAAATTCGACTATTCATATAAACTTCCTGCAATTTTTGTAGTGAAAGTTATATAGTAGTACCTTTAAACAGAAGCATTTATAGTGAGTAAAATTCTGTAGTAACATCTAATGTTAATATTAATGTTTTCTAGAATAAATCATATAAAAATCTGAAGTGTTACCATCATAGGAAGGAGGTAATTTGCTTTTTGAAAATTACTCTTTCTAATGCTCCCTTCATGTCTCTGTTCCTCAGACTATATATGAAGGGATTCAGCATGGGAGTTACCACTGTGTACATCAAAGACATGACAGTTTCCTTCACAGTAGAGTTATTAGCAGAAGGACATAAGTAGAGACCAATGACTGTCCCATAGAATAGTGACACTACAGACAGATGGGAGCCACAGGTAGAAAAGGCCTTACGGATACCTTGAGAAGAAGGGACCTTGAAGATGGAGAAAACAATTCTTGCATAGGAAACAATGATGAGAAGGAAAGGGAGTACAACTATAGGGCCTCCTAAGATAAATATCGCCAATTCGTTATCATGGATGTCAGAACAAGCCAGTTTAAGTAGAGTAGACATATCACAGAAATAGTGATGGATCACATTGTCTTCACAGAATGACAATCTAGCCATGAGCAAAGTATGCAACATGGCGTGGAATGTGGTCAGCACCCAGGACAGCACCACCAGACTCATGCAAAGTTTGGGGCTCATGATGTTGGTATAATGAAGGGGGAAGCAGATGGCCACATAGCGGTCGTAGGCCATGACCACAAGGAGAAAGTTCCCAAGGTCTCCAAAATATAGAAAAAAGTATATCTGTGCCAGGCAGCCTGCATAGGGAATGGAAGGTACTTGGCTCTGCAGGTTCTGCAGCAATTTGGGCATTGTGACAGAGGAGAAGCAGAAATCAGCAAAGGACAAATTACTGAGAAACAAGTACATGGGTGTGTGGAGATGGGAGTCCAGTAGAATGAGGGTGATGATGATGAGGTTTCCCAGGACAGTAGTGAGGTACATGGCCAGGAACAGGGCATAGAACAGGTGCTGGTGCTCTGGGGGGATGAGCAGGCCCTGGAGTAGAAACTGGTAGATAACAGTTTGGTTTCTTCTAGTCATTTGTTTACTCCAATGCCTTTTTAGAAAAAAAAAACATAATAAAGTTCCACTTAACTTAATTCCAAATGAAGATGAAAACATTTCAAATTCATCAGATGATGAGCAGAAGATGTAATAATTTGACATGCTGTGTAAAACATCACTGCAATAAGTATGCTGTCCAGATCAACATGTCTATATCAATAACTATTAAGGACTTGTTAAACTTTAACATATTTCACAAGCTGGTCCTTTCTTAAACAGTGTTTTTTCTGTTTGATTGTGACTTGAATTTCATTTGTTTCTTTTGAACTTACCTTGTTAGTCATCCTAGACAAATTTAATTGCCTCATTTTTATCATTCTTTCACCATGTGATGATTCGAAGAAAGTTTTCTATTGTCTGCCTATCTATCTATCATCTATCTATCTATCTATCTATCTATCTATCTATCTATCATCTATCTATCTATCATCTATCTATCTATCTATCTATCTATCTATCTATCTATCTATCTATCTATCATCTATCTATCTATCCATCCATCTCTCCAAAAAAGTTATATACACTAAAGTTTTGTATTTCCACTTAAAACACAGTTGAAGTTCTCTTTCCAAACTACAGCATATATATCCCATTATTAACTAATTATCTTTCACTGCATGTATCAAGGATGCCTGTGTGGCAACAGATTGCCAAAGAAACTGATGATTCTACTCTTGTAGTTCCTCTCCTTTTCATTTTCTCTGATGTTAGCAAATGTAATTCAAAATAAAAAGGATATATTTATCTCATCCATTCATCTCTTTCAGTTTAATCTCGGGCATTCTAATTCTCTTTTGTCTTGCAACTCCCTGAATTCCTCACTACAGGTCCATATTCCTAGAACAAGGCAGCATCTTGTGTCCCCAGCCATATTTTATCTGCCTCAGTGTCCTCCTTTAACATGCTTCATGTATACTTTTATAATCTAAAATGCAATCTGATTCTCTATTTCTAATAAATGTTTCGAGTAATTGTCATTGCTTTTAAGATAAAGGCACATTCTTTTTGAGTGCACAAATGATACTTTGTTTCTGGACCTGTGCCTAACTTTCAGGTCACATATGGGCTTATAGTAACTCTTGTGTTCCACTTGCTCTGTGGATAATTACTGAATCCATAATTTCCAGTCTCCATTCTCAACACTTGTTCCTTGTAACTTTTAACTTCTTCATGATGTGTGTGCTTTATCTGACTTATTCCTCCTTATCTTTCATGTATAGTACATGCTGCTTGCTTGAAAAATCTTTCTCTACCTGTCATTACCAGGTAGGTAAGACCTACTGCCGTGTTCCCATAGCATTCTAAACTCACCCACAGTCCCTGATGCTCCTGATCATTTCATACTAGAATTCAAATTCCATGCAGGAAAAATCATGACTGTTCTTGTCTTATAACAGGGAAAACATTTGGCATCGTACTTGGATGTGACCAACATTTTCTCAGTGTTTCTTGGCTGTAATGCAGGCTGAGATATAAATTCTTCACCTTTACTAACAGAAAATTCTCATTAAAGTTAGAATACGCAGACTTATTTAAATTTTGAAGAATTAAAACTCACTAGACTTAACCAATTGAAAACCTGACACTATTTGATCAAGTTCAGAGAGGTAGTTTTGCATTTACTAAATACTGAGTGCATGAGGGTATGAATGTTTTCAGCAATTTTGGTAACTAAAAGTACCACAGAGGATGTCACTAATATTGATGTAGGAAAATCAATTTGATGATCATTTTATAAATTATTAAAAATACAAAAAGTAGAGCAAAGTATGTAAACATATGCAAAATTTATCTTGAGTTCTCCCTCATACAGATATAGCAGCAAGTGATGGATAATTTCTTAGTCCTTGATAAGTTTTGACAAGGGCCAGTTATTAATGCTTTTAGGAAGGTATTCTCAATATCATTAATGGTGAAGTCAGTATACCTAGCAAATTACTCTTCATAACATGATAAGACTCATGAAGCACATTGAAGGATGTACAGGAAAATTTACAGTCTGCTGAAGAAATATCCTGTCTCTATACTTCTATGTACTCAAGACTGCAGCCTCTATTCTTACTACAGAGTCTTTAGGCTGGCTCTGTAGGTACTATAACCTCACTGACAACATTATATAAGTTGTATCCTTAGAACAATTTGCCCTTTCTATTCTGTTTTCTTGTTTTCTTCTAGACAGTTTTGACTAATTAACAACCCTGCATATTTTAAACTGACAAAGAAAGCAAGGTGGGACATTAAGAGACATGTGAGACTAGGTAAGTAGCTCAACTGTATAGTTCTTGGCTAGTATGACCAACATTCAACAAAATGACACAGAAGATACCTTCATTCTGTTGACGGGTATTTAATGCAGCTACATCCTTTGATGTATACTTTAGAATCGTGTTTCAGTATTATGGAGAGATGACACATGTAGGGCAAACCATAACCCAGTTTCCCAAATCCTGTTTCCCCTGTTTCCCCTGTGAATGACAGCCCAGGTGGAGTAGTGTGTGTCTGTAATACAGTGCTCCTATGGAAGATGAGGGGTAGAGATAAGAGAATCCCTGAAAGATTGCAGTCCATATAGTCTGGCATATGCCATGGCAAGCAATAAGACATTGCGCATTGTGAAATATGAGGTCACGGATAGCTGATATCCTCTGACCCCTATCTAGACAGAGACAAAGAGACAGACAGACAGCAACAGTGAGACAGAGAGGGAGAGAGAGAGATTTTAAAACAAAAGAACTACAAACAAGATTCCTATGTAGCAGTGCAGACTTATGTCCCAGCACTTGGGGGGTTTATGATGGAGATCACCATGAGTTCAGTGTCAACCTAGTACAGAGTGATTCTCTCACCACAAAGATCCAAAGTAAACTATAAAATTGAAATCTATTTCCCATAGTTGTTATTACATTGAAATAATGTGGTTTGGATGAAAAACGAGTAATTGTAAAGATCCTTATAGATTCTAAGATGTTTATTAATGTTGGTCACAAAACAAATACTTACCTTATATGAGAATAATGTGAACCAAAGAGGTGGCAAAGATGAATATTGTCATATCTGAAAATCTATCCTGAGAAGTTGTGATCGGGAAAAAAATAAAATACTCTCAAGTTGGATGGACAGCAAAGGTATAGCTCTTTTTCCTGATAATTACCTGAATAGCCGAGGGGCGCTCCTAAATACATAAAAAAGATCCCACTCTTCTTATTCACTCTGGGCACAGAAGACACCAGGTCTGCAGACCTCTCCAGTGTCTATACCACATTTCCACCACCTCCCTTGCTATGTACCCTGAGATAAGAGGCTCTGTGTCCCAGAGGATTCCAGGTGCTACAGAAAATCATTACAAGTAGTAATTATCCAGGACCTCCATAGCAGAGGTGACAGCTAATAGCCATTGATCACATGTGACTACATTTTTGGGTGAGGTGGAGTGGGAGAGAATCTCTTGGTTGGATGTTAACATTATTGTTAGATGTTTCCTGTTCTTTGTAAGGTGAACAGGAAAGTTTGAACAGCTTTTTTAAAAGTAACCAGAAAGTACATGTTAAATAATATGGCATAATATTTCTTAGAATGTAATTTCTTATAAGTGGCTGTTAAAGACACTACGTTTTAAATTTACTTAGTTAATTATATATCCCAGTCAGAGTTTCCCCTCCCTCCTCTTTTCAAAGTCCCTCTCCCAACTTCCTCCTTGTCTCCATCCACTCCTTCTCCATTTCTATTCTGAAAAGTAAAGGTCTTCGGTGGATATCAATAGAACATGGTATGTCAAGTTGTAGTAAAACTAAGAAACTCCACTTGTATTAAGATTGGGCATGGCAACACAGTATGTGGAAATGGATTCCAAAAGCCAGTAAAAGAGTCAGTGACAGCCCCTGCTCCTACTGCCAGGACTCCCACAAGAAAACCAAACTACACAGCTGTCACATGAATGCAAATGTTGCCACCTCTCTGTGGATACATTGTAACTCTGTGTACAATATTCCGTTACAGAATGGGTATGTTACTGGCATAGATCAGACTTCTATGACCCCACTTGGGACACCTGCCTATTGCCTATTTATGTTAAGGATAGGAATGAGGAAAAATTACACAATCCCACATGATGTTTGATTGTTAAAAATAAAGAACATATTCCCATTCTTTAGATGACTTTTGACTTCTTAGTTTTAAGAAAAATCTTAATTTTGTCCATCACCACTGTTTTCCGAACTACTCTCTTTATTTGTTATATTACAGCCAAATACCAATGTCTATCTACCTGCCCTTTTGAAGCAATAGCTGAGATCCCATAATTATGTTTTTCACTAATCTTTTATTGTACATTAGTTGCATGAAATTTGTGATGTTGTGTTATAATTATTTTTTCATTCTGAGGGAATAAAAAATTCTGATTCTCCACTATTCTTATGTTAATAGGGCCAGTATAGGTCATAATATCATTTCCTTTTGGACAGGCAAATATTACTATTTTTTGGAGAATGTCCCAGGAAAAGACACAGTATTATTTGTTTTATTTTGCATAACAATCATACTTTTTCTTGGTCATAAGCATCAACAACCGCAGACCCTGTGATATCTTTATTCCAGCAGTCTAGACCCTCTGTGGGGGTTAAACAACCATTTCATGGGGATAGCCTAAGACCATTGAAAGACACAGATTTTTACATTAGGATTCATAATAGTAGAAAAATTGCAGTTATGAAGTAGTGATGAAAACTGCATTAAAGGATGGTGGCATTATAAAGGTTGAGAACCACAGCTCCAGTCTCTGTATACTGGTTTAGGTAAAAACCCAAAGTGACTGGTAGCTGTTTCAACTTCCAATTTAGTAAAACTTTGTGGTATGGAGGTCCTTCTGTCTATGTGTTGATTTTATTGGTTAATGAATAAAGAAAACTGGCTTGGCCTATAGCATGGGAGGAGGAAGGTAGAGTTAGGAGAAGCCATGGAGCCACCACTGAAAACAGATGTGCTGAAACTGCTCACAGGCCATGACCTTGTGGTGACTCACAGATTAATGGAGATGGGTTAAATTAATATGTAAGAGTTATCCAATAAGAAGTTAGAGATAATGGGGCAAGCAGTGATTTAAATAATACAGTTTCTGTGTGATTATTTCAGGGCCAACTGGCTGGCCTGAAACAAACAAGTTCCAAGTAGCCTCCCTCTGGGTAGCTGGGAACCAGCAAGCAGTCTTCTCCAACAACTTTGTATTATAACTCATGATATAACTACAGGATTATAGGAACTGAGACTATAATATTATTTATAGTAATAATTTTAATATAATAATTATAGAAACTAAGAACATATAACTGAGAATTATATTATTCATTACTATGAAATCTATAGTTACACCATTTAATGCATTCTCTTTATGTAGTTATCATACAATTTTTTTTCAAACTTTTGTGCCATTCATTTCTACTGTCCATTTCTCCAAGCCTCATCTCTTACAGATGGAAGAATTCCATTCTACTCTATGTACTTTCCTATCATTAATTTTTAATATGAAGGGATCCATATAACATACAATCTCCACCCTCTTATTACTATGATGTTTTCCAAGGTACACGTATATAAGAATGCACATCAATATTTCAGTTATTTTTGTCACTGATTACTATTTCTTTTTATTGTATGAAACATTTTCCCTAGTCATTAGTTAATGGCTCTTCCTACTTTATGAAATTTATACATAGTATTACTATAGATGGTCATGCCTAACTGCTTGTTTAATTATTATAGCAATTCTAGGTAGACAACTAGGAGTAGACTTTCTGTCTCTGGTAGTAGCAATCATATGTTGAATTTTCTAAAAACCTGTTTTCAATTATTGTTTGAGAATTTTATACAATGAATTTTTATTACATTTTCTCCTTACCTCAATTCCTTAAAAATCATTTCTTACCTCTGTACTCAACAAAGTTCATGTTCTCTCTCTTAAAACAAACAAAAGATTTAATGACCAAAGAAAACCGCACAAACAACATACAGCCGGATTCCTGTAGGCAAACCATTCCTAAACTTGGGTGCTACCACGGAGTGTGGCTGATTTACCCAGTATCACTCCATTGAAGCAAATTGAGTTTCTCTCTCCTGGCAACTTTCTATTGGAAATAGCTTCCTGGCTAAGACTTGCCTGGCTTGTGTAGGTCTTGTGGTTCTGTCGAAGTTTCAATGAATTCACATGTAAATTTGTACTATTGGGTCTAGAAAATGCTGTTTCCTTGGAGTCATCTATCACCTTTGGCACTTATACTCCTTTTTCTCTAACAACCCCTGAGCTTTGAGGGGAGAGGTGTAATATAGACATCCCATTTTGGGCTAGGCACTCCAAAGCCTCTCAGTCTCTTTGTGACTGAGTGTACTTTGTGTTGTTGTTGAATTCTAACTTTAATCCATGGTAATCTGATAAGATAGAGGGACTAATTGTAGTTATTTTGGATATGTTGAGATTTTCTTTGTGATCAATTATGTGATCAGTTTTAGAGAAGGCTACATGAGATACTGAGAAGGTTTATTCTTTTGTGTTGAAATAAAATGTTCTATAGATGTCTGTTAAGTCCATTTGAGCCATAATGTCTGTTAGTTCCATTGTAAATTTTCTGTCTGGAAGACCTGTCCATTGTTGATAATGGGATGTTGAAGTGTCCTACCATAGTGTATTGGGTCTGGTGTGAGCAAGGAAGAAGATATCGCAATTAAGGGTAACATTGTGGGTTTTTCATGAGGCTTGACTCTAGAGGGGTTCCCAGATGTCCACAGGGATGTCCCCAGGTAGGACCCTGGGCAGTGGAGGAGAGGGTGCTTGAATTGGCCTTGTCCCATAGTCAGACTGATGACTATCTTGAATATCACCATAGAATCTTCATTGGGGACAGATGGAGATAGAGACAGAGACCTACATGGGAGCACTGGACTGAGCTCCTAAGGTCCAGTTGAAGACTAGAAGGAGGGATAATCTGACCAAGGAAGTCAGGACCACAAGGGGTTGTTGATGGAGTGAGGGTCTGCTTTTTGTCCCGGCTGCCTGGCTATCTTAACCCCCGAAATAATCACACAGAAACTGTATTCATTTAAACACTGCCTGACCCATTAGTTCTAGCCTCTTTTTGGCTAACTCTCACATCTTGATTCAACCAATTTTTAATAATCTGTATGTCACCACGAGGTTGTGGCTTACCAGGAAAGATTCAGCATGTCTGACCTGGCAGCTCCATGGTGGCTCTCTCTCTGCCCTTCTTCCCAACATTCAGTTCTGTCTACTCTGCCTACCTAAGTGCTGCCCTATCAAAAGGCCAAGGCAGTTTCTTTATTCAACCAATGAAAGCAACACATAGACAGAAGAACCTCCTACACCAAGGGGTTGGTCCACCCACTGAGACAGTGTGCCTGAACTAATGGGAGCTCACCAAATCCAGCTGGACTGGGACTGAACAAGCATGGGATCAAAGTGGACCCTCTGAGTGTGGCTCACAATTGAGAAGCCAATGATAATGGCACTGGGATTTGTCTCTACTGCATGTAGTGGCTTTTTGGGATCCCATTCTGTTTGGATGTATACCTTCCTAAATCTGAATAGAGGAGGAAAGGGTTTGGACTTCCCACAGGGCAGGGTACCCTTCCCTCTCTTAGGACTGGAGGGGGCAAGGGGAGGGAGAGGGGGATGGGGTGGGAAGTGGGAGGAGGGGAGGAAGTGGAAATTTTGATTATTTATAAAGTAATAAAAAATTATCAGAGGAAAAAATGGAGTGCATATAAAACAGAGAATTCTCAATAGAGGAATCTCAAATGTCTGAGAAACACTTAAGGAAATGTTCAACATCCTTAACCATCAAGGAAATTCAAATCAAAACTACTTTGAAATTTTATCTTATATTTGTCAGAATGACTAAGGTCAATAACACAATTAACAGCTCATGCTGGTAAAGATTTAGAGCAAGAGGAACACTCCTTTATTGATGGAGGGAATGGAAATGTATGCAGCCACTGTTGGCATCAAATTTGCAGTTCCTCATAAAATTTTACCTCAAGACAGCTATACCACTTTTAAGCATATATCCAAAAGGCACTCAATCTTACCATGTGGATATTTGCTCAACTATGTTGATAGTGGCTTTATTCACAATAGCCAGATATAGAAACAACCTAGGTATGTCCCTCAAATGAAGAATGGGTCTAAAATTGTAACATATTTGTATAATGAAGTGTTCCTCAGTTATTGAATTGTCCACCTTCTTTAACAAGGACAAGCTCCCAGTGCTAGAGCTGTGACACCAATCCCTCCACAAAACCTTTAAACCAGGCCAGTTCTGCCTGCAAGATGTGCTGGGGCAATGGTGTCTCGGAGCTTGTGGCAGTGACCAATGAATGACTGGTCTAACATAGGCCAAAGAGAAGAGGGAAATCCTATGACCTGCCTGGATGGTCATAATCTGAAAGCTGGATCACTCAGAGACGTAGAATAGAATCAATCACAACCTACTGAGAGAAGACAATAAATAATAAAATAAGTAATAAAATTATCACTAATGGCAATCTGCTATACTAATAGATTTATACCAATACTAATCATCATCAGAGAAGTTTCCTCTGGCAGCTGATAGGAGCAGATAAAAAGACCCATAATCATTAGATGGATGTTGGGAAGCCATGCAGATTATGGGGAGGAAAAATATTGGAGACAGACAGAGGTCAAAGAAATGGGGGAATCACGGCCCACAAAGCCAACTAAGCAGGGCTAATGAGATTCACAGAGACTGAAGCAGCAATCACGGAGCCTGAATGTGTCTGCTCTAGGAACTCTGCATACTTGTTGTAATTGTTTAGCTTGAGGTTTTTATGGGACTCCTAACAGTAGGAGCTGGTGTGTCTCTGATTCTTTTGTCTGCTCTTGGGATCCTTTTCTTCCTACTGAGTTGCCTTGTCCAGCCTTAATATAAGTGTTTCTGCCTAGTCTTATTGCATCTTGTTATGCTCTGTTCAGTTGATATCGCTGGGATCCCTGTTTTTTTCTGAAAGGAAATGGAAGAGGAGTGATCTGGGAGAGAAGGGATGTTGGAGAGGTAATGCAAAGAGTAAAGGGAGGAGAAACTGTGGTCAGGTTGTACTGTATGTGAGAAAAGTAAACAGAAAAAGATTAGCATCACCATAGGACCATGATAAATCATTTATTTATATTTTAAAAGTATACTGCATTCAACACAGAAATTTGCATAAAATCAGAAACATTTTGGGTAACAAGAATGTGAAGAATGGGGGAGAGAAAAGGGAGAAGGGGAGGATGAGGGAAACTTGGGGAAACAGGTTGATTGGGATAAAGGAAGGTTGGATAGGGGAGCACGGAAGCACAATTCTTAGTTAAGGGAGCCACCTTAGGGTTGGCAAGAGTCTTGAACCTAGAGTGGCTCCCAGGAACCCAAGGCGAGGTCCCCAGTTAGTTCCTTGGGCAGCTGAGGATAGGGAACCTGAAATGACCCTATCCTATAGCAATGCTAACGAATATCTTGCATATCACCATAGAACCTTCATCTGGGGATGGATGGAGATAGTCACAGAGACCCACACTGGAGCACCGGACTGAGCTCCCAAGTTCCCATCGAGGAGTGGAAGGAGGGAGAACATGAGCAAGGAAGTCAGGACCACGAGGGGTGCACCCAACCACTGAGACAGTGTGGCTGATCTATTGGGAGCTCACCAAGGCCAGATGGAATGAGACGGAAGAAGCATGGGATAAAACCGGACTCTCTGATCATGGCGAACAATGGGGGCTGATGAGAAGTCAAGGACAATGGCCCTGGGTTTTGGATCCTACTTCAAGTTCTGGCTTTGTGGGAGCCTAGCCAGTTTGGATGTTCACCTTCCTAGACATGGACGGAGGGGGGAGCACCTTGGACTTTCCACAGGTCAGGGAACCCTGACTGTTCCTTGGACTGGAGAGGGAGGGGGAGAGGAGTGGGGGGAGGGGGAGAAGGGTGGAAGGAGGGGGAGGGAAATGGGAGGCGGGGAGGAGGGGGAAACGTTTTTTTTTTTCTCAATAAAAAATTAATAAAAAAAAAAGAGTACTTGCAACCAAAAAAAAAAAAAGAATGTGAAGAATGGAGATCTGATAAAACAGTGGCTCTTACCTAATGATATTCTAGAATCACACAGGAAAGGCAGAGGATGGCATTACTGTGTCACTAAGGTCCCATTCTCTAACTGAAATACTTTGAAAAATTCCTGTTTGCAACAAAAATATAATGTAGTGTGTTATTGAATGTATAACATTTCACACATACATTTTATCATTAATGTCAATATATTTACTAGATAAGTTTAAGTTAAAATCCAAGTGTTGTCATTATAAAGAGATTTTCTTTTCGCAAAGGACATTTTTCAAGGCCTCTTTCATATCCCTGTTCCTTAGGCTGTAGATGAAGGGGTTCAGCATGGGAGTCACCACAGTGCACATCATGGCCATGACAGTATCCTTCACAGTGGAGTTGTTAGCTGATGGAAATATGTAGAGAGCAATAATTGTCCCATAGAACAGTGAGACCACAGACAGGTGGGAGCCACAAGTGGAGAAGACCTTGTGGAATACCCGAGCAGATGAAACCTTTAGGATGGAGCAGACAATTTTTATATAGGACACAATGATGAGTGAGAATGGGATGACACTAACAAGTCCCCCCATTATAAATATCATTAGTTCATTAATATAAGTGTCAGAGCAGGCCAACTTGAGCAGAGCAGATATATCACAGAAAAACTGGGGGATCAGGTTGTTTTCACAAAATGACAATCTAGCCAAGAGTAGAGTATGCAACATGGAATACAGCATGGTAAGAACCCAGCAGAATACCATAACACACACACAGAGTTTGGGACTCATGATACTGGTGTAATGAAGGGGGAAACAGATGGCCACATAGCGGTCATAAGCCATGACTACAAGAAGGAAACTCTCCATGTCTCCAAAAACCATTAAAAAGTACATTTGTGTTAGACAACCTGCATAGGGGATGGATGTGTCTTCACTCTGCATGTTCTGCAGCAATTTGGGCATTGTGACAGAAGAAAAGCAGAGGTCAGAGAAGGACAAATTGCTTAGAAACAAGTACATAGGCATATGGAGATGGGAATCCAGTATAATGAGGATGATGATGATAAGGTTCCCCAGGACAGTGATGAGGTACATGGCCAGGAACAGGGCATAGAACAGGTGCTGGTGCTCTGGAGGGATGGGTAGACCCAGGAGGAGGAACTGGGAGATGACAGTTTTGTTGTTCATTATCATTTTTATCTCCAGTATCCTAATGAGAAAATAATAGGGTTCATTAAAATTCAAAATAAAAATGAATATATATCTAGGATACATATTCTACAACAATTGATCTGACAGTTACCATTGTAATTAAATTCTCAAATTCCAAATGTGTATAATCATTTCAATCATTCATGATTTTTCTCAACTTCTCTTTTATAGGTTTATATCTCCCATCCTTTCATAGACTGTTGAAATAGGGGCGGCCGGAGCTGCGTCCCCAGCACCCCAGCCGCTTGCTCGGCTAGCTTATGCCCGAAAGAACAACACACAAACTGTATTCTTTTAAACACTGCTTGCCCATTATATCTAGCCTCTTCTCGGCTAACTCTCGCACCTGGACTAGCCCATTTCTAATAATGTGTGTAAGCACCCCAAGGTGCGCTTACCGGGAAGATTCTAGCCTACGTCCATGCTGGGTCGGAGCTTCGTCGCATGTGCCCCAGAGAGCAGAGCTGTTGAGTCTGAGCTCACTTCCTCTTCCTCCCGACATTCATTCTGTTTACTCCTCCCACCTATGTTTTAGCCTACAAGGGCCAAGCAGTTCCTTTATTACTTAACCAATGAAATCAACAGATTGATATATGACACTCCCACATCAATAGACAATCTATGCATTTCTACTGAGATACCAAGTGGACTAATGCTTCTCTCTTTTTCTGTCTGCACATCCCCATTAACTTTTGTTTGTTTATTTGTACTTTGTTCTATGTCATTTTGTATATTGACATTCTTGAAGAAATTGGATGGGCTTTAACATCATAATTTTATGTAAATATCAAGAAAAATTCACATACTCCAATCCCTTAGATTACCATTTGAAACTCAGATATCCATGTCCTGTAACATACAGATTTTTGCTCAACTGTTCACTAACCATCTTCCCTCTATTGTATGTATGAAAGGTTTCAGAAGATCAAAAGACCCAAGTGAAATTTATGCCTTCACTTTGTTCTATTCCAAAGCATTCCTCGTTCTCTTACTTCTCCTGCATTCCATCATATAGCAAAAGAAATTTGTGTTTGAGTCGGAAATCTGTGAATTTAGATCCATTCATTTTTCCTTACCTTGAACTGTCATTCTTTATACAGAGTCTCCCTTTCTTTTCCTCCAATTTCATTCATCCCTTTTGTCCATATATGAGACTCACATCTTGTCTATAGAAGTAGACTCAGTTTATATTCATATTCATGTTCTCATGCCTCCTGACCCCTTTCTTCTCCTTCAATCTGCTTCATTTATACTGTGGTATTCTAATAGAGGAGTTCCATCATCTCTTGTCTGATTTATTCTTCAGATTACCACTGTTCCTCTGCAGATAAGGACAAAGCTCCTGTCAGGGACACTAACACTGTTTCATTATTGGAACACAAACACTGTTTAATTATTTTATGCATACAATTATATCCCTATGTGGTCTCTCATTGATACTGGATTTCTCTCTTTAACAGTGCTGTCATTAATTAAAACTTTTCACCTCCCAGTTTTAGAGTTTCTCCTCCACTTGCTGATTAATTGCTCTCCTTTCTTTCCTCTTCATCTAGTCTACCCTTACTCATATGAAAGTTATTTTTCCTGTCTCATATATAGCTAAATTTACCCTATCTCCCCATACTAAGTAAGACCTTCACCCATATTTCCTTGCATGCTTTACATATCGCATACACTTAATTGTAAATGGAGACTGCTCATTCATTTCCCAGCTGCCCAGATGTGAATAATAACGTGGAAACTATGTAAATTACAATATTGTTTAGCTAATGACTTAAGTGTCTTTCTAGCTAGCTTGTATAATCTTAAATTAATCTATTTCTATTAATCTGTGTATCACCAAGCGGCTGTGGTCTACTGGTAAGGTTCCAGTGGCATCTTTACCCTTCAGTAGCTATGCGGCATCTCTTTGACTCTGCCTACTCTCTCTATATATATATCTTTTACAGGCAGGCCATATCCTGCCCTGCCATATGCCAAAGCAGTTTTATTCATTAATCAACAAAAGCGACACATATACAGAAGAACATCCCACATCACTTAATACTTTGACCACTGCTTTAGGCTATCCTCCCATCATTTGTAAATTATGCAGGAAAGATTACAGATAACTTCATTACAATCGGTTGTTTACAATCATTCCTAATCAATAACTAGGCCAATACCTGTCCTGATGCAGGAATCTGGGCAACAAACATGTTGCCTGGTGCTCAAACTGCTACAATTTTTTTAACCACAAAGGTAGAAAAATTCCCATTTAAATAAAAAGACTTGACCATTTAGCCCTAAATTTTACATTATATAATGAGTGTCAGAGATCTAATGTTACATTTCTGCAGTGTTAAGGTTAGTAATTTGTATCTCGCCTCAGCAATACTGACTCTAAATCATATTCACATCCTTTAATCCACAAAACATCATTGATATTGGTACAATAGCTAGACACAATAAAATTTCTATGAACTAGAGAAAAGAAGTGACAAAATTAGTTTGTAATCTTCACATGAGTTACTCCTTATATGTCTATACTTTGTGTGATCTTAATTTATGTGTCAAGTCAGTTAAGCCCGATGTCAATTTTTGAAAAAAAAATAGTTGCTATGAAGACAATCTATAAATGTCATTTAATCTGTAGACTTTGAGTAAAGTAACTAGCACTTCATAAAATGATGAACTTCGTGCAATCAGATGAATGAATTAAGGGAAAAGAACAGTTCACTGTAGAAAAGTTTTCATATTCTGTCTTAGACACAAGTCTGAATCCTCCACTCTTCTCAGGGACTCCAGTGTTCTAAATAGTTCTTCAAATGTTGGCCTTATCAGCCTCTATAACTAGGCAATCAGTGTACTATGTCACATGTATGGGTGCATGTGCAAGTGTGCACACACACACATACCACACACAAACACATATGTGTTAATCTGTGATTCTTCATAACACTGACTAATAAGTCTATATCAAAGCTCACAAAAGAGGAGAAATATCAAAAGATCTCAGCCACTTTATCTTAAGTAGAACAAACTAGTCTGACTGATTATACTTTCACAGACTGACAGTTCTTAGTACAGCTGAATTAACATTTTGCACACTTAGACATTGTGGACTAGAATGGCAGAGAAGGAAACCATGTAGAAAAAATATCATGGACCATTTAAAAAGATGTACTTCTTATGTATCCAACATGATAGTGAACTATCATGTTGTTAGTGATGTATGGACTCAAGCACACATCAGTCCTGCCTCTGCCTCCCAAAGACTAGCATTATAGGCATGTGTCGCTGTGCCAAGTTTCTCCTTCTCCTGTAAATGAAAAGTACCTTTGTGTTTGGTGGGCATGTGTTCAAAGATTACAATCCACAGTAATCACCATCATCTGTTACCACTAATGGGCCAATGGACTTCATCCCCTCTTTTGATGTTAAATTCACAGTTCTTAAATTAAACAACAGATAAAATCCCAACGCATATGTTTCTAAGATATCATCTAGACACAGCATATCATCTAGGATTCTGATTTTGATTGAGTAGCTTTCACTGTATATTTTACAAGTGACCAAGCCAGAAGGTCACTTGTAGGTCTTAACAAATTTATAATTAGTTTTATCTTTGCACCTTCACAAATATGTTTTAGTGGTAACAGCTGTGATTGATACCAAGGACAGTCCATCAAGGATGATATTACTATCATGTGGGTGTTCATGTAAAATATACAGAGACAATGGGGATGTTCTATAGGGATCTCACCAAGACCAGCTGGCCTGGGTCTGAAAAAGCCTGGGTTAAAACTGGTCTCACTGAACATAGTGGACAATGAGGACTACTGAGACCTCAAGAACAATGGCAATGGGTTTTGATCCTACTGCACGTATTGGCTTTGTGGGAGCCTAGGCAGTTTGGATGCTCACCTTACTAGACCTGGAGGGAGGTGGGTGGTCCCTGGACTTCCCACAGGACAGGGAACCCTGTTTGCTCTTTGTGCTGATGAGGGAGGGGAACTTGATTGGGGGAGGGGGAGGGAAAGGGGAGGCGGCGGTGGGGAAGAGACAGAAGTCTTTAATAAATAAATAAATAAATAAAAAAAAAAAAGACCTACAAGTGAAAGTATAGTAAACAACTGTTCGGCATTCCAGCAGTGAACTCCATCTCACAGTGCTTCTCTCATGTTGAAATGCTGTGATATTAAGACAAAATAACAGGATGAGTAAATGTAATGAACTCATCAATAAAAGTGGCTTTATGATAACCATGAAACAAATACTTTCCCAGTATGGTGAAGTCTTGGAAGACAGAGAAAAGAAGAATGCTATCATACCTGGAAAACTGTCCTGTATCACACTCAAAATTTATTTGGATTGACAGCAATACACCAGCATATTTTCCTGAATTTATCCATTTCTACTGAGACTGAACCAAAACTTTAGTTCACTATCATATTTCCCTTTATTTTATTTGCAGTCACAGGAACTAGTAGCCTCTGTCCTCATTGCATACCTGCACCATTCCTAGTTACATCCCCCTGCTGCCATCTCTGAGCCCTAGGGGCACTGCATCCCGTAGGAGTTCAGATCCTGTCTAAGTCATTAAAGACATACTAATTACCCAGGACCTTTCAAGGGCCAATTTTCCTCCAGGATCTCTAGTGGAGTCCAATTATCATCACCAATAACTCCTTCCTACACTTAGGAAATGTAGAATTTAAACAACAACAACCAAACAAAATAACAACAAAAAGAAAGCCAAAAAAACAGAAATAAGAATACTTATTGCCTAGTCAAGTATGGGCAAGGTTTCTGCTTGAATAGATCCCACTTTCCCAGGGGGAGAAGTAAAGAAGGGTGATAGGGACCCCTCCCATGCTACCAGGCCTTATTCTGATTGTTAATGACTTAACTTGTTTCATACAACAAAAAGTTACACAAGAAGCCATTAAAAGTCTTCCTTGATTGGTTCCAGCCTATCCAACAGTTTTTAAGCAGAGATCATAGAAAATCACACACAATTGGGGAGACATCCAAGAAAAGCATCTCAATTCAACATGAATACCTCCAAAAGACTTAGTGCAGATATACAACCTTCTGAAAAATTTAAACTCCATCATCCAACCTTCTATGTGTGCCAGTATGTGATGTCAAGAACATGGCAAAAGGGTGGCATTTTCAATGCTTCTTCAAGCCTATAGAAAAGTAGTTTAAGCTTCTATGCCAGTTCACTCATTTCATCTTCTTACCTTTTTATGAAAACCTTCATTGCACCTAATACCACCATTACCCCAACCCCTTTCCATATATGTGAGGACACTTCCTAAAGTCATGAGTTCAGCATGAACTTCTATGAGTGCAGCATTGATCACAGGACATAGGTGGCATTTGTAATTCCTTCCTTCATTGTAGTCCTGAACTTGGCAGTCATTGGTTAGATGAATTTCTATACGTGATAATGAAACACAAACTTTCTACCCCAGGGAATCTTGATCCTTATTGATCTAACATTTATTGGTCTGTAGAGATGATTAACATTTGAATTTGAATGTGAAAATAGTATGTGGGATTTAGGGATATATCAAGTGTTTTAGACATATGGCTGTTAGATCTGGTTGCATAGAACAACTACATTGTATTAGCTAATTAATTGGATTCAATCACTCTAAGAAAAATGATGCATCTACTCTTTGTGATTTTGACATTAGAAGCAAAAATGATTGTATGATAGACTCAAGTTCCAATTCATTCATCCCTAATAACTGTGATTTTCACATTCATAAATATAATTAAATAGCCTTGGTATTTTTGGTGTCTTTCAAGCAGTAAACAGTGCATTTCAGAACCCATTATTCCCCAAAGATGCCTGTTGCCCATTCACACATACTCCATCATTTTTCAGTCACTACCTCCAACTATCCACAGGCAATTCCACTCTATGTTCTTTCGCATTTTCCTATTCTTGATATTTCAACTGAATAAAAGCTGTTCACAGCTGTCTTCTATTAACATGATGACATCCAGTAATGCCAGCACCATTTGTTAAAGATTCTTTCCATTTTCTAGTATCTTCTTTAATTTCTTTCTTTAGAGACTTAAAGTTTCTGTCATACAGGTCTTTTAGTTATTTGGTTACATTTAGCCAAAGATATTTTATGTTTGTGACTATTGTAAAGGATGATGCTTCTGTGATTTCTTCCATGGTCCAATTATCATTTGTATATAGGAGGGTGCTACTGAGTTTTTTGAGTTAATCTTGTGTCCCACCACATTCCTGAAGGTATTTATCAGCTGTAGGAGTTCCCAGGTAGAGCTTTTAATTATATATATATAATCATATCATGTGCAAGTAGTGAAAGTTTGACTTATTCCTTTCCAATTTGTATCCCCCTGATCTCTTTTTGTTGTCTTATTGTTCTAGCTAGAACTTCAAGTACTATATTGAATCAATATAGAGAGAGTGGACATCTTGTTTTTTTCCTGATTTTACTGGAATTGCTTTGAGTTTCTCTCCGTTTAATTTGATGTTGACCATCAGCTTGCTGTAAAATGCTTTTATTATATTTAGATATGTTCCCTGTATCCCTGTTCTCTTCAAGACCTTTATCATGAAGAAATGTTGGATTTTCTCAAAGCCTTTTTCAGCACCTAATGAGATGATAGTGTGTGTGTGTGTGTGTGTGTGTTTTGCTTTCATTTTTTTCATATGGTAGATTACATTGACAGATTTCCATATGTTGAACCAACCTGACATCTCTGGGATGAAGTTTACTTGGTCATTCATGGTGGATCATTTTTTGATGTGTTCTTGGATTTAGTTTGCCAGTATTTTATTTAGTATTTTTACATCAGTGTTCATTAGGGAAATTGTTCTGTAGTTCCCCTTCTTTTTTGCATCTTCATGTGGTTTGGGTATCAGGATAACTGTAGCCTTGTAAATGGAGTTTGGCAATATTCCTTCTGTTTCTAATACGTAGAACAATTTGAAGAGTGTTAGAATTAGCTCCTCTGAAATTCTTGTAGAATTCTGCACTGAAACCATCTGGTACTGGGATTTTGTTTTTTTGTTTGGGAGACTTTTGATGACTATTTCTATTTCCTTAGGGATTATAGGTCTATTTCAATTGTTTATCTATTTTTGATTCAATATTGGTATGTGGAACCTATCTAGAAAATGCAAACTTCTACAACCACTTTGAAAATCAATATGGTGGTTTCTCAGAAAATTAGGAATCAACCTACCTCAAAACCCAGAGATACTAATCTTGGGTTTATACCCAAAGGTTACTCAATCCATACCACAAGGTCACTTCCTCAACAATGTTTATAGTAGCATTATTCATAATACCAGAACCTGTAAAAAATCTAAATGTCCCTCAACTGAAGAATGAATAAGGAAATTATGGTATATTTACACAATAGAGTATCACTCAGCTTTAAGAAAAAAATGACCTCATGAAATTTGCAGGCAAATGGATGGGACTGGAAAAGAAATTCTGAGTGAGGTACTCACCCATCTGTGGATATTAGATGTAAAGCCAAGGATAACCAGACTACAATCCACAGTTTTAAAAGATAGGTAACAAAGATGACCCTAAGAGGGACACATGGATCACCCTGGGAAGGGGAATTAGATGAGATCTCTTAGGTAAGCTGAGGGCAAGGGAGACTGTAAAGTGGAGGGTAAGATGGATGAGAACATGAGGGAACAGAATGGTTGAGGGGAGAGGGATGGAGTGGGAAAGAAATGAAAAAGATATCTTTATAGAGAGAGTCACTATGGTGTTAGGGAGAAACCTGAGGCTTGGGAAATTCATAAGAATCTACAAGGATGACCCCAACTAAGACTCCCAGCAATAGTGGACAGCATCCCCAAACTGACCTTTCCCTCTAATCAGATTGGTGAATACTCTGATTATCATCATAGAGGCTTCTTTCAAAAACTGATGGAACCAGATGCAAAGATCCACAAACAAGCACCAGGTCAAGCTCAACGAATCCAGTCAAAAAGAGCTATGAGGGGATATATGAGCAAGGCAGGTCAAAATCATGATGGAGGAATCTGCAAAGAGAGCTGGACCAAGATCGTGGACACTCATGAACACTAGCCTGACAGCTGTGGAGCCTCCATGGGACCAAACTAGGCCCTCCATATGTGGGAAACAGTGTTGAAGCTTGGATTATGTGAGGGGCCCCTGGCAGCAGGACCAGCATCTATTCCTGGTACATGAGCCAGATTGTTGTAGCCTGTTTTCTATGGTGGGATGCCATGCTCAGCCTTTTTAGTTTGATGTAACCCACTTGCCACTTTTTAGTTTTTTGTTTGATTTTTATGTCTGTTTTCATCCTCAAATTTAAAGATTTTTTGGGGGGTTTCCTTCTAATAATGGTCTCATATTTCCATGTCTTATACTTAAGACATTCATTTATTGGAATTCATTTTTTTTTAAAAAATTATATTTTATGCTTTATTTTTTATTTTTTAAAAATTTAAGTTAAATATATTTTGATCATATTTCTCCCTCCGGACACTCTTCCCCTCCCTACTCACACAATTTTTAAGTTATATATCAAAAAATTACCCATTATAACATCAACACTCTTCAAAACCAAGAAAACAAAATAAGATCAAGCCCATAAAGAAATAAAAATAAAAGCAAACATCAAGCTGTACCAAATATTTTTGTATGATTTTGAAGAAACACACCAAGGTGTCCCTGGCTACTGATAAATACTAGATATAGAAAAAAAGTACAATAATGAGAACAAAATATCAAGGACTTATTGAAATCTGTTTTCAGTCTTGGTTTGTTTTCTAACCAAGACTAGTTAGAAAAACTATATAGACAATGGATTAAAGATAGATTTTAGGGGATTAAATTATATAATTATTTAATTACATACTGTAGAAAGAACATGTGAAAGCCTGGAAAAGGACTGGTGAGTTGAGATATATGGATAATTTTAAGTATATATGTATACATATATAAGCACACAGTCACAATAGACATTAGGACAAAATGAGAAAATCCTTGAATAACGATGGGGATCATATATGACTTAAGTCTACTAAAATATCCAGGACTGCCTGGACAAAACAAGGAGTGCATATTCAGGTCTCTCAAAATTATTTTCCAAATCCAGCTACTCATATAAACTCCTTCTAATTTTTGTAGTAAAAGTTATATTGTGGGACATTTAAACAGCAGCATCCAAAGTGAGTAAAAATTATGTAACAACATCCAATATTAAGGTTAATTTTTTTCTAAAAGAAATTATATAAAAATGAGAAGTGTTACCATCATAGGAAGGAAGTACTTTGCTTTTTACAAAATACTCTTTCTAATGCTCCCTTCATGTCTCTGTTCCTAAGGCTATAGATGAAGGGATTCAGCATGGGAGTCACCACTGTGTACATCAAAGTCATGATGGTCTCGTTCACAGTAGAGTTATTAGCAGAAGGACATAAGTAGAGACCAATGACTGTCCCATAGAATAGTAACACTACAGACAGGTGAGAACCACAGGTCGAAAAGGCCTTACGGATACCATGAGAAGAAGGGACCTTGAAGATGGAGAAAACAATTCTTGCATAGGAAACAATGATGAGAAGGAAAGGAAGTACAACTACAGGGCCTCCTAAGATAAATATCGCCAATTCGTTATCACGAGCATCAGAACAAGCCAGTTTCAGCAAAGTAGCCATATCACAGAAATAGTGAGGGATCACATTGTCATCACAGAACGACAATCTGGCTGTGAGTAGGGTGTGTAACAAAGCATGGAATGTGGTCAGAACCCAGGACAGCACCACCAGGCTCCCACAGAGCTTAGAACTCATGATGCTGGTGTAATGAAGGGGAAAACAGATAGCCACATAGCGGTCATAGGCCATAACCACAAGGAGGAAGGTCCCAAGGTATCCAAAATATAGAAAGAAGAATATTTGTGTCAGGCAGCCTGCATAGGAGATGGATGGTACTTGGCTCTGCATGTTCTGCAACAGTTTTGGCATTGTGACAGAGGAAAAGCAGAAATCAGCAAAAGACAAATTGCTGAGAAAGAAGTACATGGGTGTGTGGAGATGGGAGTCCAGTAGAATGAGGACGATGATGAGGAGGTTCCCCAGGACAGTAGTGAGGTACATGGCTAAGAATAGGGCATAGAACAGGTGCTGTTGTTCTGGGGCGATGGGCAAACCCAAAAGGAGGAACTGTGAGATGACACTTTGGTTCTTCATTATCATTCTTATTCTCCAATATCCTAAGGAGAAAATATCAGGATTATTTAAAATAAAATAAAGTGAACATATATCTAAGTTATGTAAGAGCACATATATCTGACAGTCATCATATTAACGATAACTGCAAACTCCAGATGTCTGTAATTATTACAATTATAAATGATTTTCTCAAATTCATAACATCTTTCTATCTCCCATCATTTCCTAGAGCTCTCTATGCCTTTTCTACTGAGATACAAAATGAACTAGTGCTTCTTTGTCCTGTTGCCTGCTCAACTCTTGTTTGTTCATTTGTAATTTGCTCTATTTTTGTATATTGATGTTCTTGATAAATTTGATAAATTATGTCATTATAATTTTATATAACTTTCAAGAAAAATACACATACTACGATGCCATAGATAAACATTACAAACTCAGACAACCATGTCTCTGTAGCATGGAGATTTCTGCTCTACTGTTCACTAATCATCTTTCCTCCATTGCATGTGTGACAGACATCAGGAGCACAAAAGCCCCAAGTGAATTCACATCTTCACTTTGTTGCCTTCCAATCATGCCATGTTTTCCTTCCTAGTCTCCCTGAGTATAGTAAAAGAAATTCAGTTTTGATTCAGAAATCTGCGAACTTTGATATATTTGGGTTTTTTTTGTTACCTTGAACTGCTGTCATACATTATACAGAGTCTCACTTCCATTCTCCTCCTTTTTTATTCATTCCTTTCTGTGAGATTATATCTATATCTGAGGATCACATGGTATTTTTACTGGAATACAGAAGGAGACTCAATTCGATGTTCTCATGTCTCCTGTCCCTTCTCCTTCAACCTGGTTCATTTACACTGTTGAATTCTGACACAAATGACATCCATCACTGATTTTCTGCTTTATTTTTCATATTTCCACTATTGCCCTAAGGATAAGAACAAAGCTCCTATCAGGGACACAAATTCTATTTTATTATCTCAAACATGCCGGTGGTATAACCCTATATATTCTCACAATGACACTTGCTTTTCTCTCTTCACCAATTCTGGGGTTAAAACTCTTCCACTCCTAAATTTTAGAGTTCCTCCTGTACTTCCCTATCACTTCCTTCCCTTTCTTCCCCTTCACTTGGTTCATCCTCATTTGTATGTAAAGGTTATTGCTTATAACATAGACAACTAAATTTGCCTTATCTCCCTATATTAAGACCTTCACTATGTCTTTAGCATCCTATATATACCACATGTCCACATGCACTTATTATTTTAATCACTGCTTTAATCCACCTTCACATAAATCTACATGCATCAATGGTCTCACATGACTTCATTACCTGTGGTTGTTCAAAATCATTCTTAATATCCAACTAGGACCAGTACCTGTACAATGTATAAATTTGTCCAGGAAGACTTGTTACTCTGCTTAAATTAATACAGATTTCTTAGACTTGAATTCTAGAAAACTCTCAGTTTAAAGAGAAATGTTTACCAGTTAGAACTAAATTTTATACTCTATAGTGAGTGTCATAGTTACTATTGCACTCCCACAGTACAATGGTTAATCCTTTCTATCACTCCCCAGCAATATTAATAACTCCAAATCATATCCTTATGCTTTACTCCACCCAGTGTTGTTGTTTTGGTGCAGAAGAAAGACATGTTAAAGATTTTCATGAAGTATAAAAAAGAAGATGCAACGAAGTTACTTTGGGTTCTTCACTTGAGTTATTCCTCAAATATCTTTTCTGTTTGTGATGGCTAATTTATATATTAAGTGGTTAAACCCTGATGCCAATTTTGGAAAAAAAATCCTAGTTGCTATGTAGATATTCTATATTGTCATTGAAATTTGTAGACTTTGAGTTAAGTAACTGACACTTCATAAAAAAATATGTTTCTTGCAATCAGATGAAGGAATTAGAGAAAAAGGGTGGCTCACTCTAGAAAAAGTTTGTATTTTCTGCTAAGATACAACTCTGTATGCACTCTTCTCATAGATTCCAATATTCTAGACAGTTTTTCAAATTAAACAGCACTTAAAAATCACAAGTGATATGTTTCTCACATTTAGTATGGCTGCTTATCCTCTTGAACTCTGTAGAAACACTGAATTTTAAAGTGTAGCTCTCCTTGTACTTTCACATGAACACCTAGATGACAGAAATGTATTCCTTGATGGACTTCACTTAGGAACAATCACAGATATTACCACAAACACAGATTTGTGAACTTATGCAATATAACTGATCACTATCTTGTGTAGGATGTTTTTCAGAGTTTGCTAAGACCCCTAGAGGAAAGAAAACAGCCATTGAGCACTACAGCAGCTAACTCCGTCTCACAGCACTGCTCTCTTGTTGAAATGGTGTAATATTGAGAGAAAATTACATAATGAGTTATTGTAATGAACCCATGCTTATAAATATGGTTTATATGATGATCATGAAAAGTTCTGGGAGACAGAGAAAAAAAGAATGTCATCATACCTGAAAAACTGTCCTGCATGATATTGGAATTTCATTGGGATTTATAGCCAGTCACCAGCTTATTTTCCTGAATATACCCAGATGTATTGAGGCCATGTCTAAGTTTCTAGTTCAGGATCCTGCTCATCTTTATTTTGTTTGCAGGTACAGGAAGTACTTGCCTCTTTACAAATCATCTACTTGCCCCATACCTTCTCACATTGTTCTATGGGAATTCCTGGGCCTTAAGAGCCCTGCATCCCATAGGAGTCCAGATCCTATATAATTCATTAAAGACATAGTAATTACCCAGGACATTCCTAAGACCAATTTACCTCAGGGATCTCTAGTGGAGACCAATTATAATCATAAATCACTCCTCCCTATACTTACAGAAGGTAGAATTCAAACAATAACAACAAACAAAACAAATAAACATATATCAGGCACAAGAAAACCAAAAAAAGTGGAAAGATGCATATCTATTTAGACAATGAACAGGCTTCTGCTTCACTGGAGCCTACTTTGTTAGAAGGAGAAATGAAGAAGCTGACTAAAAAACTACCCCAAGTTATCAGACATTATTTTCATTGCTAATGATTTAAAGTGTCTCAAACACAAAAATTACACAAGAAATCGAGGATAGTTTTGAAACTTTTGGTTGTGATCCTCACCTTTAGTGACTGAGCATCTCTCCAACCCATCCAAACAAGTTTTTTTTTTTTTTTTTTTGGTTTTTCGAGACAGGGTTTCTCTGTGGTTTTGGAGCCTGTCCTGGAACTAACTCTGTGGACCAGGCTGGTCTCGAACTCACAGAGATCCGCCTGCCTCCAAACAAGTTTTTTTTTTAACAGTTAGAATATCAAGTCTATTTGTATTTGGCAAAATTAAGGAAAATACATAATTATCTATCCTAACTTGTTCAGTTGAAAGTTTTATATCTAATTTATCTTTTCATCATAATTAAAGAAAAGTATAATTATAGCTATCTTGTCTTCAATTCCACCAAAGAACCCAGAAGGAAATAATATCATCTGAGTAAGTAGGAAGTCCAGGCAAGCAACTTCCAAAAAATGTAAGAAATGATATAAACATCTGATTGCCTGCATAGTCACCCATGTTTCCTCTGCAATGTTGAGACATTTGTCTTTGGCCTACCAGTATAGCATATCTTACAGACTTTCTTGTGAAGGAGGGAATTTTGAAGAGCTGTGCTACCTTGTCTTTGCAAAGCTTGGTAGTCACCCTTTTGTGTCCTGCTTGCCCAGTTTGGACAGTAACTGTCAGAAAATAAAGCAAGAGAAGTTTCTTTGTCCATATGGCTAGCTTTTGCCATAATGAAAATAAACTCCATACAGAGCTTCTTTGATGTCTATCATCTTCTCTGGAAAACACTGGTGCTGCCAAGAGCAGATGTGTCTCACTGTCTTGAGAAGTCTAAGTTATTAACGCATTTTAAAAGTCATATTTTGCAGGTCTTTGAAATATTTGAAGAATACCTATTTATTTGAAATATATCTTTGTACATCTAGAAAACCTAACTAGCATGAATATAAGTTTGACTAGTATAGATAACTAAAAACATTTTATATGTCTGTATTTATTAATTATATATTACATTTTAATTTAGATGAATAAACACAATACATTAAACAAGAAATATACAGAGTATAACAAAGTTAAACTTAAACTTACATTAATAAACTAAAATCCATACCAGAGTAAAATATTTTGGGATTATCAGTTGTTTTTGATTAAAGTAAATTCAATAATCTATACATTTTAACCATCATTTCTATATCATATCCCCCTTACTTCTTTATAATGGAATTAACTATGACCAATAACAATTTGTTACCAAACCCCTTAAATGAAAACAAACTTTCACAAACAAAATTTTGGGAATTCGGGCATAGCTCTCTAGACTACTTCCTGCTGAATGGTAGATACTGATAATCTTTGATAAACCCTGAGAAAATTTAGAATTATTGTTAAATCTTGGCTATAGTCTGTGAACCTGTATCTTCTCAGCTAGTTGAAGCTTTCTAGATGTTGGATCATCTTGGCCATTGATCCCATTGAAGACCTCTCAGGACATCTGCCTTATCAAACTATATTAGTCTGTAAGGAATCCACAATTTCTTATCTTCCAATAGTAGTAGTTTTTAAGTAGATGGAGATTGTAGAAAATCACACACACTGAGATGGCTTCCAAATACAGCATATTAATTCAAAGTAATTGACTACATGCAAAAGGATTTAATATATGTATTAAAGAATATAAACTTCAAAAGCCAGTTTTCTAAGTGTACCAAAGAAAAGGGCAGAAATATGGCAGGCAGATGGCATGTTTAATGCTTCCTCGAGCAAGTAGAACCATGTCCATGTTCCTATGCCTTTTCACTCATTTTATCTTCTTACCTTTATATGAAAACTATAATTGTAACTATAGCTGGACCCTAACGTCTTCCTCAGGGGAGGGGATGAGAAGGTGTAATAACAGTGTACACAGAACCTGGGAGTCCACTGTAAGGGATAAGGCAGACTTTTTTTATCTAAAAAACAGGGAAAAAATTATATGCCCTCTCAGCCCCCAGGTGTTCTAATCATTGCTTTCAAATAGTCTTTCCTCATTGGCTAGGCAGGATCAGGACCTCTGACAGAGTCAGGCAGACTCCAGGTTGGTTCCTCTTGGCCTGGTAGGTTTTAACTTCCTACATATCCATCCTGTTTTATTTATTACATTGTCACTCAGCAGGAGTCAGAGTTCTTTGTTCAGGCCTTGTTTACCCCACCTCAGGAGGGCTCAGCAACTAGAACTCTGAGTGTCTTAGATTGGCCTGCCAAACAAGATCTTATCCATCATTGACTACCAACCCTTGAAGAGCATTTATTCCTGGAGAACTGCCAGGGTGGGAGTAGTAGGCAATAGCCTTTTGGATTACAGATAACATGGCACGCATAACCACCTGTGGAGTACTGTGAGAAGGATGCCTAAGAACTATTAATACTTGATGAGTCACCTTAGTTGCTGTCCACTAATGTTGGATCTGCTGAAGGAGACATTTAAAGAGAATAAGGATTAACAATACCACCCTGAAAATTAATGCATATATGAGCATCCAGGAGGAATAAAATAGCCTTTTTATATTATGCCAAACATTTCAAAAAATTAATAATGAGAGGTTTAAACCTCTACCCTTAATAAATCAATTTGTTTGGGGTGGCAATGAGAGCAAGAAAGGGTAGTATATACATTACCCATCCTGTGTCATTCCCTCCTTGTTGGAAGGTGACTGATCCATGACTGGGCATACATCTCTTTCCCAGACCCATATTGCCATCATGACAGTCTGAGGAAAAACATAAGCATACCCTCTCTCATGGGTTATCAGGGGGCTGAGAACTGCCATTGGAGGGAGATAGGATCTCTAATCTCACCATGAACAGAGGTGTGTTCCTTGTCTGAGATGCCCCAATGCTTGGAAGCTGGGATGAGTCCATTGTCATCAAAACTGAGGAAGTTTATTTGGAAAAGGATCTCTGTTAAGGCCAGATGAAGATGTCCCCTAGCCTCTGGCAAGATAGTCTGGCCAACAACTCCTTAAGAGCTTTGTTGATCCTCTGTTCAATGGTTTGTCCCTGTGGGTTGTAGGGCATGCCAGTGGTATGGGAAATCTTCCAGGACTCCAGAAAGTCATTGAATTGTTGAGAGTCATAGGCAGGGTCATTATTAGTCTTAAGTGCCCAAGGTACCCCCAAAACTATCATGGACAGCTTAAGGGCCTTGATAGGTTCGATGGCTTTCTCCCCAGAAATGGCAAGAACATAAACAAAGGAGGAACAGGTGTAGCAAGGAGGGCCTGCTTGTCCATCATGTCTTCCCAGCTAGCTTAGCCCCGAAATAACCACACAGAAATTGTATTCATTAAAACACAGCTTAGTCCATTAGCTCTAACTTCTTATTGGCTAACTCTTACATCTTCATTTAACCCATTTCTATTAGTCTTTATAGCACCATGAGGTTGTGGCCTATCAGCAACATTTCAGCAAGTCTATCTCTGGTGGCAGATCCATGGCGTCTCCCTCCAACTCTGTCCTTCTTCTTCCCAGCATACAGCCTAGCTTTCCCTGTCTAGTTCTATTCTTCCCTGCCGTCGGCTCAGAGCACTACTTTATTAACCAATGAAAGCAACACATCAACAGCAGAACCTCCTACACCATTTCCCCTTTTCTGATTAATGGCTTTAAGGGAGGTGTATAGTTTTATTGAAACTTGATATTCCATCTATGCATACAATGAATATTGAGACACTTGACTATAGTACGGAAGCTTGGGTAGGAGAAACAATTTCCAATGGTCTACGGAGACATCAAAATACCAAATGTTTTAATTGTGATAGAATGGGACATCCGAGAAGGGATTGTAGATAAGGAATTCCTAGGAATAATGTATTCTCTGGGGATGGCACAAATGGAAGGACTCAGCTTTCAGGTATATGTAAGAGGAATGGCAAAGGCCAACATTGGACCAATGAATGTAGGTCAACAAAGACAGACTAGGCATACCAATACAATTGGGAAACTACCTGAGGGGCCTCTTACAGGCCCCCAAGCCAAAAGTGGTCAAGTCCTTCCCAGTCACTGTGGAGGATATATCTCACCAGGAAAACTAAAACATCCAGAGCCTTCTCTAAAATACCATACTGTTCTGGATGATAGAATAAACATGGAGGATAAATAAAAATTTCTGATAGAGAATCAGAAATGTATATTCTGGAAGACTTCTATAAATGACCAAAGACCAAAGCTAAGAGTGTGTATAAATGGCATTCTAATTGTTGGTTTAATAGACACAGGTATGGTTGTAAGTATCATTACTCCAGAATCTTGGCAACAGAATTGGCTTCCTCAAGAGGTAGATGTTCAGTTCCTAGGAAATGGAACCTTATCTCAAGTGAAACAAAGCATGAGATGAGTTGAATGCATAGGGCTAGAAGGGTAGAGAGGTAGACTAAGTCCATATGTAGGTAATATTGCAGTGAATTTGTGGGGTCATGACCTATTACAGCAATGGAATACCCAGATTAACATTCCTGTAGCCCCAAAAATGTATGTTTTGGGGGAAGATATTAGAAGATATAGAAAAAGGTCACTGGCCTTTCAGGCTGTACCAGAGCATAAAGCAATTGACAAATCTTCAGAGGCACTAATAACCCTGCTTTTAAAATGGTTAACTGAGAAACCAATATGGGTTAAGCAGTGGCCTCTAACTGAAGAAAAGTTGCAGGCTTTAGAATGGCTGGTAAGAGAGCAACTAGATGCTCGCCATATTGAAGAATCTATCAGGCCTTATGATTCTCCTATATTTGTGATTAAAAATAAATATGGAAAAGGAGAATGGTGACAGATCTTAGAGCTATCAACAAGGTTATTCAGCTTGTGAGCTCTTTACAATCTGGAATTCCTCTGCCTTCTCTGTTACCAAAGGGATGGCCTCTCATAGTTATTGATTTAAAGGACTGTTTATTCACTATACCTTTACAAGAAAAGGATAGAAAAAAAGTTTGCCTTTAAAGGCCAAAAGATCCTTTTGCATTCTAAGTGGCATTCTCATAAGCCAAAGATTTAATTAGTATATGTCTAGCTTCTGAGTCAGTTACCACTATTTGTACAGCCTTAGTTAATCTTTGAAAAAATTAACTAAAAGTTTCTCTCTGACCCTGGTTAAGCCTAAGAATTTTGAAGAGGTTATAGATATCATTGGGTAGAGATGGCATCATAATTCAACAAACAAGAAAAATACAAAGAAAAGACTTTCTGGGAATGAAAGAGTTCAAGTATTAGATGTTCACTGTACAACCTTACTTTGACAAAGTTCAGCAGTTGCCTTCTTTAGCATCTTGCTTGACCAATTTGGACAACAGTCTATCAGCAGTCAAGGCAATGGAAATCTGTTTGCCCAGTAGCTAACTTTGCCACAAATGAAAGCAACTCCTTATCAAGATTCTTTGTTGCCCATGAACCTCTTTTTTCCAATCTGACACATTCCATCTTCTTTATCATATATTGTATTCATCACTTTATATTATGTTAATACAACTGTATGATTTATGTATCACTTAAAACTTTTAAATGTGTTTAAAGAGATGTGCATTCTAAGCTATATTTTTGTACTGTGGACCTCTTTTATATTGCAGAACAGAGCTTTTGCTTACTTCCAGTAGCTCTTAAACACAATATTATAGAGAATCTATGTCTGTCTGTTAAACCCTATTTTCCAGAGGTTGAGGAAAGTGATGTATACTGTATATCTTGTCTCTGATAATTCTTTTATAGCATGAAAGTATCAGAGTTTAGCTATGACAACTATTGCTAATTAACTACATGGGAAAAATATAATAAAATGTCTTAGAATATTATTCAATAAAGAGGCCCAATTAAAAATTTTATGCACTTTTATAAATATATGAATGTACAGAGAAGAGGTTATAGATATCATTGGGTAGAGATGGCATCATAATTCAACAAACAAGAAAAATACAAAGAAAAGACTCTCTGGGAATGAAAGAGTTCAAATATTAGATGTTCTTATGGAAGTTTAAAGAGAGGCTTAAGTGGAGTTCATCAGGCAGTGAAAAGCCCTAGAGGATTGGCCTCACATGGAGATGGACATTAGGAGAGGTCAGAGGAGTATAAAGACTGAGTTTGTATGTTATCACATACCAAGGTCAACTGAGGAAATCAAGTGAACAAGGTTATTTCATTTCATAATGAGGCTAAGAATATACAAAATAAAGAAATATTCTTCTTTTTACAGTAAAGAAATGAGACAAAAGAGGAGAGTTGGTATGTGACCTCATGCACAACTGAACCATTGCCCCTTGGTGTGAGATAGGAAGTCAATGAGTCTCATGCTCTTTGTTATATGAAACAGAACTTTCTCTATATCCTTGAGATTGTTACAAGGGTAAAATAAAGACATTAACTATAAACAGAAATTTTACTAAGTAAAATACGAAACATATATGAGGTATTACCAGCTTCTAGCTTTCTTTATTCTTTCCATCATCTTAGATAAGAAAATTGAATTCTTCCTGGTTATTAGTCAATTTCAAATTAAAAGGAAAATTTTTATAAATGACACTGTTGTACAAACTGATTACCCCAAATTTGTTCAGCATCAAGAGAAGTCAGAAAAGACAACAAAGACATAAAATAATCAGGGGGATTTGAGAGAACAAAAGGATATCAAGTCAGAGTGAGAGAACCTGTAGGAAATAATTGAAGGAAATTGGGTGGTGCGGAGATTGCATTGCTAGTAAGAATCATAAATCCATTACTTAAACTATTTTAATTGATACATCAATGTCTGCAGAATTCAGAGTAAATGGTAAAATGTTACAGCAACTTAAGAATTTAAGGAACAGAGATTGCATCAAACAGAACCTCTTCTACTATGCATTTACAGGATAATTTGTGCAAGGTATTGAGGAAGATGTGGCCAGCTGTCAAAGACAATCTTTCCTACTTTGACTACTACACTACACCTCTTTTTATGTATTGATCAGTTATGTAGCATGCTCTTTCATGTATGTTCTAAGATTTGGGACAACATCTGACATAAAATATTAACATCATTATGTTTGTTACATAAAAATAATTAAAAATCACAAGCGCTACCATTATAAAGTGATTTTCTTATTGTAGAAAACTCTTATCAGGGCCTCCTTTATGTCTCTGTTCCTCAGGCTGTAAATGAAAGGGTTCATCATGGGTGTCACCACTGTGTACATCATAGCCATGACAGTCTCCTTCACAGTAGAGTTATTAGCTGGTTGACATAAGTATACACCAATAACTGTCCCATAGAACAGAGACACCACAGACAGGTGAGAACCACAGGTGGAGAAGAGCTTGTAGATGGTCTGGGTAGAATGAACCTTGAGAATAGAAAAAACAATCTTTACATAGGACATAACAATGAGTAGGAAAGGTATAATACCAATGAGATCACTCATGATAAATAACACTAACTCATTAATGTGAGTGTCTGAGCAGGCCAACCTCAGGAGAGCCAGTATGTCACAGACAAAGTGGAGAATCACATTGTTCTCACAAAAAGACAGTCTAGCCATGAGCAGGGTGTGCATCATGGCATTGAATGTGGCCAGCATCCACAGTGGCAGCAATAAACAAGCACAGAGTTTGGGGTTCATTATGCTGGTGTAATGAAGGGGGAAGCAGATGGCCACATAACGATCATAGGCCATGGCTGTAAGAAGGAAACTCTCCATGACTCCAAAAAAAAATAAAAAGTACATTTGTGTCAGACAACCTGCATATGGGATAGATGGGTTCTGGCTTTGCATGTTTTGTAGCAATTTGGGCATTGTGACAGAGGAGAAGCAGAGGTCAGAGAAGGACAAGTTGCTGAGAAACAAGTACATGGGTGTGTGGAGATTGGGGTCCAGTAGAATAAGGATGATGATGATGAGGTTCCCCAGGACGGTGGTGAGGTACATGGCCAGGAACAGGACATAGAACAGGTGCTGGTGCTCTGGGGGGATGGGCAGACCCAAGAGAAGGAACTGGGAGATGACAGTTTGGTTGTTTCCAGTCATGATCTGTCTCCAATGACTTAAAGAAAAATAATCAGCAATTTGTTAAACACTCCTCTTTAAACTTGTCTGAGATAGATCAATTCTATTATTCAATCTCATTTAATTTAGAAAGAATATTTTTTATATTTTCTAAATTTATATTCTGTGCTTTTCTATGGCATGGAATAACCTTAATCTCTTAAGATCTTCAGTTATCCTTGGTAGGTGATGACATGTTAAACCAGTCCTATATACTCTCTTGACACTCCCCCAATCCATCTCCATGCCCCCATGAAAACAGTCATGTTTCTGAAATACACAGGGTGTGTTGCTTTTTCTTCAGTTATCAATCTTACTCTTACAAAGTTATTGTAATCTCTACATCCCAGTATGTTCTGTCATTATAACCATGAATGATTTTTCTTCTTGTTGCCTTAGCATGCTCTAATTGTCTAGTATTACCTAATCACACCTAATTGTTTCTAATATGCACAGTGTACTGACATAACTCTTTCCTACCTGCCTGCTTCTTCTAGGCAACTATAATTCACTTCATTGTGTAGTTTTATCTGTTTTTAAAGGACCTTTTTTACACCTAATCCTCTAGATTTTATGAGCCCCAAGAAAAACACATATACTTTAATAAGTTACATTACCAATTAATTGCTAGATATAACTGTGTCTCTAACCTGCAGAATCACCACCGCATCACTGACTGATCATCTACTATGTTTTCCCCCACAGACATTTAAGGTTCGATGCATCCCAAGAGAAATTCAATTCTCTCTCTCCCAACATCTGTTTCCCATGTCTCTTCTTTCTCATAATACAATAAAACTAATTCAATATCAATTATATAAGTTTTATTGATTTTTTTCTTTTTTCTTACTTTGGACTAGAAAGTAGCAAAGCATATAGTTTGTCTTCTTCGCCGACTTCTCTCCAGTCATTTAAAACCATACAATCATATCCTTAGTAATGGATGGCATTGTCTTCTGCCCAAAATATTAAAGTCAGCTTTCAATTCCAACCCATGTCCTCTGTCTAAAAACTAATTTCTTCAGTATGTTTATCCAACACTGGCATTCTGAGATATAAATATATTCTGAGGTGGAAAAAAAATTGAATATTTCCTGATCCATTCCTCAGGTGAACATGTTTTTCTTAAGAAAAAATTTCTATCATGTGCACAAACGATGATTGCTTATCTGATTTTAGCAACTTCTAGCCCACTATGGTTTCACAAATTGCTTGCATTATTCTCTACAGCCATTCTGTACTTCAAATTGAAGTTTGTACATCCATAATTTATGATTTGATCCTCATTTTATCTATTACATGCTTTCCCTCTGGTGTGACTTGTTTCAGTTTTGTTTCCACAATATGATATGCCATATGCTAAATTAAACCTTGTTGTGTCTCTACATACAGTAAGATATATTACCCTGTTGCCTGCGCATCTTGTACTTTTCACAACTACCAATGGCCCTGATCACTACTTCACAGATATTGTTGCCACGCTGTAACTTCATGAAGAAAAGGCCATGACTGCCCACATAGAGAACCAGCACCTGCCCTGCCTGGATGAGACTCAGTGTGCATGAAGGTTTCCTGACTATGATGTATTCTGAGACAAAAACTTTTTCAAATTTAAGGGCAGAAATGCACATTAAATCCAAATAATCATTCTTCTTCAATTTCCTCATAATATAAAATCACCAAACTTGAAAGTTTTAACATGAAAATGTAATACTCTGTGATTAGCTTTAGAGATACAACTGTGTATTTATGGAAGGTTTTAAGGTGAGTAGGATGCAGTGCCCTTTTCAATAATACTAAAGACTCACAATTTTTATGTTTCCATTTATATGGTTCCACTGATAGTAGTGTAGGAAAATATATATGATGAACATTTTATGAAGCTCTCATTTTTATCCTTCTCTTGACTTCATCTTCAAGTATCCATACCTAACTTTGTAGTTAATTATTATAGGAACTATTCTATGTCCTGATAGCAAGTTTGGTCAAATTATAACTCTGGAAATTTTTATGAAGGTGTTTTACTTTGTGATTAACATTTAAATTAGTAATTACATTTAAATTATTATAAAAATAACTGTAACATTTTGTAATGTGATGATCCTCATGCGAGCAATTGTTGGAAGAAACAGAAAAACTACAGTCTCTTGAGAAACCTGAAGATTGCCCTGAATGTGAGAATGTAACTTCCACTCTTCCCAGGGACTCCAGTCTGAATCTCCTGGACTTGCCAGTTCTCAAGTGTGTGGGCTGCATCTTTAAGACAATTCCCTATCTTGTTATGTTTTCTTCTAGATAACTTTGTCTAATGAACCCAAGTCTATAGGTAAGATGGCAAAGATATCAAGAAGAATTACAAAAAGATGTGAGAACAGGGCCTGGGTTTTAGCTCAGTGACACAGTAGTTAACCTAGCATGCCCAAAGCACTGAGTTCCACCTCTAACTGAAAAAAATAGAACAAGGGGCTGGTGAAATGGCTCAGTGGTTAAGAGCACTGACTGCTCTTCCAGAGGACCTGGGTTCAATTCCCAGCACAGACATGGCAGCTCACAACTGTCTGAAAATCCAGTTCCAGGGGATCTGACAGCTTCACACCAATGCACATAAAATAAATGATAAAAATAAGAGAGCGGACAATGAGGACTACTGAGAACTCAAGAACAATGGCACTGGGTTTTGATCCTACTGCACGTACTGGCTTTGTGGGAGCCTAGGCAGTTTGGATGCTCACCTTACTAGACCTGGATGGAGGTGGGTGGTCCTTGGACTTCCCACAGGGCAGGGAACCCTGATTGCTCTTTGGGCTGACAAGGGAGGGAGACTTGATTGGGGGAGGGGGAGGGAAATGGGAGGCAGTGGCGGGGAGGAGGCAGAAATCTTTAATAAATAAATAAATTAATTAATTTAAAAAATAAGATAAATAAATCATAAAAAAAGAACAAAATGAACTCATACAAAGAGTTAGAAAATCCTTCCAAGACACTATCTGACTGAGTCTAGCTTTGGGGTCTCCTATCCTGCTGGTGGTCATTAGTGTAGCTGCATTAACGGTTTGATACTTGGACATTATGTTTAGTGATAATGAGAATGGCAATATAGGTGAAATTGTGTACCTAGTTTCTTAGAATTTTTCTTACTCTGCGAATGAGTGGGCGCCACATCTTATGTAGGTTTTGTGGGGTATTTTGAGCACACTCTTACACTTCTGAGGCTGATATAAAGTTTACCTTGAATCAGAGGGCAGAACTAGCTATTAACTGACCAAAATTTGCCATAGATGCTTTAGATGGCTGAGGACTTATAGAGAGACAGCAGAAGTAGTATGAAGGGGTTTAGAAAGACTATCAGCCCTTATGGATTGAGGAAGGAGAGAGTGAGGAGTGAGCTGGTCACTTCTCAGCTGTTTGACTGATTATTCAGGTTTTTACCCTTATACATGACTCCTGAATTTTTATTGAAAAATAATTGCCATAATACATACATCATGTATGTTTACATGCAGAGACTACAAAGCAGAGATCACATATGAAGCTTGCTAATTCTGACCAATGTAGTTCTCTTTATCAATTCTTGACCTGAATAGCAGATGAGAATATCCCATGGACATGGTTCTATGAGTTAATATATACGCAACTCACCTTGGATTCTCTGAAAACACTGACTTTTGTTTTGAAGATGATATTCAGCTTTATACATGGAGACTAAGATGATGTCAATATTCTGGTCGCTGGGTTTCAGTAAGGAACAAGTACATGCATTGCTTACAATTACAAATTTCTGAGCTCTTTTGAATAGGAGATCTGTTCAAAGTTTTCTAATGTTCCAAAGCTAAGAATGTTTTAAAGGAAGACTTAATAACTCCAGCATTGCCCCTACCCTCTAAAAAGATGTTATTACGTTGAAATGGAAAAACAATTACCCTGTAAGTAATTGTAACAAACCTAATCCTCACCAAAATGAATGTCAATGCAACTGTGGAACAAGGTATTTTCTACTCTATGTGAAAATGTTGTCAAGTATGAAAACAGCAAAAAATGTTATCATACCTGAAAATTGCCAGTCATATGATCACAAAACTGAAAATGTAAGATCCGTAATTTGGAAGACAGTAATGTACCTCCTGACAATTTTTCTAAGAGGGATGAAGTTATATTAAGGTCCCTGCTTCAGATCCTGTCACATTTATTCATTATAAGCAAGGAAAGGACAGCATTTGTAGTCAACATCTTCTTACATGTCCCCATCTAGCCATCTCTGGACCCAAGGGGCCCTGCATCCCAGAGGAGTCCAGATCCTGTACAACTCATTAAATACACAATAATTGCCCAGGACCTATCCAGGACAAATTTTCTCAGTCTCCTGAGGTGTAGGATACTGATGGCCATTGAGCACTGCTGAATATACTTTTGGAGAAGGTGAAAATGATAAAAAAAAGAAGATCTATTTATTCCTACCATATGCCTGTTATGGAATGGACATGATTTATTTGTAAATTAAACAAATGTAGACATCCATGTAGGCTAAGGGTGGGCTATTTGAAAACCACTGCAGTAATTATAAATACTTTGTGTTTAAGGAAATTTGCTGCTTTGATCTTGACATCAATTTGTGCGTATGGAGTTGTTCTCAGAATTCTTTTGCTGCTCTCTAAATTTCCTTGGCTTATAGTATGCCTCCTCATTCATTTCTCATCCTGGTGATTCATGTTCCTTTCTTCACTTTAATGGATTTTTTAGTACTCTATTAAAAGGACAAGCTTTCGGTTTCATTAATTTCTTTGATATTTCATCTTCAATTTCAACTGATTTCTACCGTGTGTGTGTGTGTGTGTGTGTGTGTGTGTGTGTGTATGTGTGCTTTTGCAGTACATGTGGAAGGCTCACATACATCTGGAAATCTCCAGTATTCTAGTGGAAGGATCACATAAATCTGACAGTCACTGACAATTTCTTATGTATCAGCTTCTAACTAGCTACTGTAAACTTGTCCTGTTTCAAAAAACATAAAATGTCTTCACCATTTGATGGACAACAAACTATATATTTCCAAAATATTGGAATCTCAGTGTTCAAGGAAGAACTTACTTTTCTTCCTTATTTAGATATTTATCTTATATTCACTGTGTGTAAACTTTACTTTCAAATAAAAGAATTGTTTTAGTTTGTTCTGCAATTGGATTCAAAATTATAAAATGTGGAAATAATGTCAGTCTTGTACGCATAAGATGAGCAGTATTTTTCTGTATAACTTATATTTAATAAAGAATAAAATCCACAAAGAATTTATGTGAAGTTTATAGTCTGAAGTAAAATGATATAATTGAACATGTTCTTTTCAGTTACATTTAAGAAGCAGCATCTCAATATTACTTAAGGTTATTTTTAATATTAACCTTATAGTCTAGGTTTTTTTAAGAACATTGAGATTTTTCCAGTTACTTTATATTTCTTGACTAAAAAGCAATCATTTGTGGATGGATAAATGTTTCAGCATTAGGAGCACTTTCTCCTCTTATATAAGATGAGAGTTTGCTACACAAAACTCATGATGAGTGGTTCAAAACACCCTGTAGCTCCAATTCCAGGGGCATCTGAGGGCTCTATGTCCTCCTTGGGCATCATCACCAACCTGGTACGCACACACAGACAAACATATTCATGCTCGATAGATAGATAGATAGATAGATAGATAGATAGATAGATAGATAGATAGATAGATAGATACATACATACATACATACATACATACATACATAAATCTATAAAAGAAAGAGGCATTTGGTTATGATGATAAAAGTATGAGAGAAGAGAAAATAAATGAATTACTAACTATCCAGTTTAATCTTCTGCGTAAGTTACTATTTCCAAGTGACATCCAACTCTGCATTATAGTAGACATTATTGTCAACAGGTAAAAAAGTTGGAAGTAATTTAATGTATTACCTATGTATGTAAAGTCCAAAGACCCTGTTTAATTGTTATCTGAATTCACATTTTTTTCCTCCAGAGCTTCCTTATTGCATTTTTTACCTCAGAATTCCTGAGGGTATAGATTAAAGGATTCAGCAGAGGAGCCACCATAGTATAAAAGACAGCAACTGCTTTATCAATTGGCAAAGTGGTTACTGGGCGTAGATACACAAATATGCAAGGAATAAAAGACAAAATCACTACTGTAATATGAGACACACAGGTGGAGAGGGCTTTGTGCCTGCCTTCCAAGCTATAGTTCTTTAGAGAGCGTAAGATGATCACATAGGATCCCATCAAGAGGAGGAAGTTAAATAGGCAGATGAACCCACTGTTGGCAGCAACGAAGAGACCAAGGGTATGTGTGTCCATGCAGACAAGTTCCAACAGTGGGTACAAGTCACACATAAAATGGTCTATGATGTTGGGGCCACAGAAGGGCAGCCAGACTGTAAAAAGGATCTGAATAGTTGCATGGAGAAACCCTCCAGTCCAGGCCACTCCCACCAGGAGAATGCATAGCTTGGAGTTCATGATGGTCATATAATGCAGAGGTTTGCAGATGGCCACATAGCGGTCATAGGCCATCACTGTCAAGAGAATGATCTCAGTTGCACCGAAAATGTGCTCTGCATAGACTTGCGCCATGCATCCATTAAAGGAGATGACTTTGTTCTCTTGAAGGGAGTCCACAATCAGCTTCGGAGCTGAAGAGGAAGTGTAAATCATATCTATCAAGGAAAGGTGGCTCAGGAAGAAGTACATGGGGGAACTCAAAGCCCTGCTGTGGATGATGGTGACCACAATGAGCAGGTTGCCTGAAACTGTTACCATGTACAGAACCAAAAATGTCACGAACACTACTTTCTGCACTTGGGGGTTCTGTGTGAGACCTATCAAGATGAATTCAGTCACGTTCCTTTTATTCTCCATCTGTGTAGTGTAGATATTTGTTTTTGAACCAGAAAGTATTATTTTTACCTTTAGGAAAAAAGAATCAAAATAAATATTCCAAAAAAAATCAGTATTTTCATCACTCTATTATTTCAAAGATGAGGTCCTATTTCCCCAAATTTTGTAGAAATAGAAACCTCAAGTCTTTTCTTATTTGATCTTTTTAGTCTTTTATTTTCTCAACCTCAACTGTATTCTTTTAAGACACAGAACATCAAGAAAAAAGGAATCAAATTTCTTGGGGTCAAAGGAGCAATTGCAAACTTGTTTTTTCTCCAGGAGAATGGAACATTGTAATCATTAGAAGCAATGGTTTTAGAAATTAAACAGATCTAGAACTCTATATGAAATAAGATGAATTAGAACTATAAAATAGGTGTTTTTACCCTACTCATAATTATGTAAACATGCCAGAGGTAAAAGTTAGTGATAATGGCCATAGAATCAATATTCAAAGACTTTGTGTTTTGATTGCTTATTTCAAGAATAAAATTAAAATGGAATATTTCCCATCAAATTGCTTATAGATTTAATTTCACATATATAAAACCATATTTATATGAGTTCCCTTTTCTTTGCATCCTTACTAAAAAGGTGGCACTGGAGGATATTATTTTAAGTGAAACAAGCCAAAAAGTATCACATGTTCTCTCCCATAAGTGAGTAATAAAATCAAAGTCAATATAAAGGTAGAACAATGATTCCTAAAGCGTGAGAATGAAAGTTTCACTTGCCCAAACACTGTTAACTACAACAATAGTACTGGTGTGTGCTTTACACTGTAATTGATAAGGAGAGGGAAATGAGTACATAGGTTGAAATAGCACATTGGGCCCTACACTGTAAAAATGTGGAAAATAAATAAATTTACATATTTAAGATAGTTAACTCAGGATCTGAGATTATGGATATCTTTTTTTCTTTTTAAATTTTAATTATTTCCTAAATTTCTTAAGATTCTATTACTAATTTTAGGATTAAAAATAGGTGTAACTTCTATGTTTTCCTTAGAGTCCTATAATTGAATACATGAACATTTAAGTTCAGTAAAGTAGAGGTATGAACAGAGGAAACTGAGTCATGGCAGCACAGGAAACATCTTAATATGATTCAAGTAATATAATATGCTTATAATATTATGATCACCAATTTATAAAATGCCCTGAAAATTAGAACAGAGAGAGTGCCACAAATGTTCCACAGAATACCTAGCATTATCATGGGTGTCATGTTTTTCTTAAAATTTTTTATACAATATATTTTGATCATGTTTTTCTTCTTTCCCCAGCTCCTACAAGATCCTCCTCCTCTCCTTCCTATCCATCAACTTTATGTTCTCTCTTTCAAACAAAAAACAAACAAGCAAAAACAAAACCCAATCCCTTAAACAAAGAACAAAACTAAAACCAAAAGACAGCAAATAAACAAATACTCAACAAAAAGTAACCCAGATACCAAAAAACAAATATGGTTTTTTAACATGTGGAAGTTAGTCTGTAAGTTTTTGATAGTGTGCTGAATGTCATCTTTATTGTACCAACTAAACTTGGGATTATGACCCCCCCCCCCCCCGGTAAACAGCTCGATGTATCAGGGAACCCAAGAACTGCTGAGAATAAAATGGAGTGGATTTCTAATTACTAGATCTTCTCCAGAGGAGTTAGTCCTTGAGAGAGTCAGCAATGGACTAATAGATTTTTCTAAATTCTAGAATGCATATGCCAAAATGGTACTTCACAATCAAAATCATAAATAATCCCAAAACATGACTCATTCATCATTCAGTAATAGTTCTATTTTCTGCAAATTTTAAGTAATCTGAATATATTTTAATTCTTTTAAAATATTCCCATCCCCTCTTTTCCCTCACATCATGCAGACACAAAGACAAGATAAACAAATCAGCCATATGTCAAAACTGACGTCTCTAGTGTTCAATGGCTGGTTAAAAGAATAAATGAGTTTCATTTCCTGCTCTGGTTCAAAGACTAACAGCATACACTGAGGTGTATATTTATATATATCAAGAAGAGACTGATCTTCCATAAAAGGAAAGGCAGCAATGGAGAGGTAAAGACATAAATGAACAACCTCATCTCCCACTGAGAAAATCTGGGTACTTATTTGAATTTCTGTGCTCAGATATTTGAGCTTGAAGCTTTTGCTGTGCTGGGATTTTTCACATTTGTTGCAGCATGTTTAGGCTTACATGCCCTGCACAAGTTTTCTGAGAGATAGCCTAACACTGAGCACTGGTTGTCCACTTGTGATTTGTTGGCAGTATTTCACCTATTTCTCCCAATAGTGTCAAAATTTGAGACACCTTTAAATTTGAATTTTAAAGAAAAGAAGACTTACCTAAAGTACCAGTGGGAAAATGTAAAGAACACTGTATCCAAACACAGGATGTCTGTCTCTAGCTCTTCAGCATTTTCAGTGCCTGTGTCTCTAATGTTATCAGTTTACTTTGAGGACCAGCATTACCAGAGCTCAAATAATTGAGCTAGTGCCTTAAAGTCACCAGCTGTGGTCGTAGGAAATCCCCCACAGTCCTCTGCTAAGCTGCAAAAGAAAGCCAAATGGTAATGAGTTCAGGTTTGCAGCCTGCAAATCTGTAGAGTCACTCTAAATAAGAATACCCAGTTAACTTGTATTTTACATGCTTACATATTGTTAAATTGAGGAGCCAAGGGCCAGGCAGGTGAATTTCAATGACAGAGGACAAGAATATCCTAGGTATGCTAAATTCTAAAACAGATGTTTTCTACCTCTGCAACTCACCTTTCTTAGGATGATACAATATAAATACATACAGGAAAACAATAGCCCTAAAAGAGAGAGTTTAACTCCACTTTGTACTTATCAATAACTGCCTTGATTCTTTAAAAAAGCTGTATCACATCTTAAGAATACTAAATCCTGCAGTATAGCTAGGACTTTATTCACTGTATCGGAAACATGTCTCCTGGTTAGTTTCACATACAAGAATGTTCTAAAAGATTAAAATTAAAGGTGCCCTTGATCCTGAGTTTTAGTACAGATATCAATTCATGTTTAAAAGTATACCCTTCTCTCTCCAAGACAGAATTTTTAATGCATTAACCTTTGAATATTAGCTTCAGTGTTGAAAGTGTTCTTTTGAAAAGAGAGTTTAAAAGAATTCTTCCTCCCATTCTAACCTATCTTCATGACTGAAGGCCATACATCTGTCACAGTTTTACTTTCAAATGAGCATTTTAAAATTCTTAGCTGTATCCAATGTCTATTTGTACTGATATACGGTGAGATAGATTAATTTTTGTTGACTCCCATTGTAGTCCTTCCCCTTTCTGAATGGAGATGGAGGAGGATTGGATGGGGGAGTGTAAAAGGGAAATGAGGGAAGGGAACAAGAGGAAAGGAGGGAAGGGGAATTGTAGTTGGTATGTAAAATAAATGGAAAATTTTATTAAGAAAAGAAGAAAGGTGCCATTAAAAAGAGAATATGTATGACAAATTACACAAACTTCCATGTACAGATTGCATGTCATATACAGGAAGAAATGTTTGGTGACCCTCCCTACTACTTCATTCTCTGTGTACCATATGTACACAACCTTGATTCCATAAATTGCATTTTCATATATATCTTTATCTATAGTTAGGAGATTAAATATTTGTGCATGATCTCCTGATACATCTAAAGGTGTCCAAATGTAATGCTTCAATTCTTTTAAATGCAAACTCCTTCCAGGGAAAGAAGGCAAATAAGATAAACTAGCTTAAAAATCAGAATTCTGGGTAGCCTACCTTGGCTGCTGGTGCAGTTGAGGGTGTCCAGTGTGTTCAGAAACACAGAGAAATCATCGCATACAGCTGCTTAGACAGCATTTCAGGTAATGTATGCATCTCCAATTATTAATGATTAAATGATACTTCAGCAAGCAGACTGTCAAACTAGACAAGCTTCTTCAAATGGATTTAAGACATACTTTTGAAGCTCTGATGCCTTTGCAATTCTTTTAAAAATTAAAAGAAAAGATGAAAGAAGGGCAAATTCTATGTTGAATTTGAAAGTGAAAGTTCTGGGGAAAGTATCTTTTGATTTTCTGTTATTATAAAAACAATTACAGAACAAGAGACACAAATATTTCTAACCCCTAATTTTGTCAATGAGATAAAAACAAATAGCTTATTCTGGAATTATTGTGTGTGGAAAGTCTGCTGAGGACGTTATTATTGAATGAATCTGTCTCACCTTTGCCCTCATAGGAATTAATTATTTATGATTTTTGAAGATTTTATTTTATGAATGGATATCTTGGTGTATTTATTTATAAACAAATCACTGATTAGTTCTCTTCCCTGAAGTTGAAATTAATTTATCAACAGTCTGTGTGTCTGGTCCGGGATAATATGTGATGAAGTGTGCATATTTTAACCCTTTGAGGACCATGAACCAGGACACGAATGACTCTCATTACTGTGTGTATAACAACCTGGAGTTTTGTTCAGGTTGTGTCCCTGGGGAAGTTTTCTCAGTCTGAGGTCATGTAGAAGACAGAAATTTTCACTTTTTGAACTGTACTAGAATATATCTTATTCGGTCCATAGGAATGAATTTTGGAAACTTACACACTTTCAATTGATGTGTTAGCTCTCTAGAGCTAGATGCTAAACAAAAAGTAAGATGCTAGTATCAACTTTCCTAGTGTAGAAACCAAAAATCTTTCCTGATTCTCTGCCTCCCCATTGACACTTTGTTCAGAAGTTTATAGATCCAAGTGACCTTCTTTTCTTTTCGATTTTATTGAGCTATACATTTGTCCCCTTTAGAGGAGCAATCAGTTCTCTTAACCATCAAACCATCTCTAGAGCCCTGAGATGTCTTGATCATATCTTAAATTGATATTTTGTGTAGGTATGTGTGCCATGGTGTATGTATGTGTGCCACATATATGCATGCTTGCTACCCAAAGAAGCAAGAACAGCACATTGGATCCTCTGCAATTGGAGTTACAGACAGTTGTCAGTCACTTGATGTGTTTGCTGGGACCTGAACTCAGTTCCTCTGGAAGTCCACTGCACGCTTTGCCCACTTTGCCAGCTCTCTAGCCCCAAGCTGTGGTTTAGTGCATCTCATACGTAGACACTACAGTTCTTCAAGGGTGATCACTGCTCTGAAAATGCTGTAGAAAAATGGATGGAAACAAAATTAACCTTAGGAAAAATGGGTTTGGGTGTCAAGAGGAAGCTTTCTTTAGTGTGTGGATCCTGGTAGGTTACTAATGCTGCAGTAGATAGCCTTGGACTGACCATGTATACTGTCTTATTGAATACAATGTGCTGTAGAAAAAATAGTAAGTAAATAAATAAATAAATAAGACATGAGGAGTATGTGGTGATTGGGAGGAGTTGGTGGGATGGAGTGGAGGCGAACATGATCAAAATATATTGCATACATATGTAATATTTTCTACAGAATAATATAATTATTAAAACATTAAGTATAAAATTAGCCATATATTAAATATTGAAAAATATATTTAAAGTTCAAAACTTATTTTTAAAAAGCACTGAGAGTGCAGATGTTATTTGTATTAAAAATAATACATTTGACATTACAGGATTTAATCCATTCACTTTATAAAATTTAAAATGATATTGTTTAATAATTCCATTACCTAACAGTTGTAGCTCATATCTAGCTTTTTGTGACACAGAATAACCAATATGCATCTAAATATCTGGAGTATATGTTCTATCTATAGTGATGTCAGGCAAAATAAAAGATTATACTGGAAGCCCTTTGGTGCTGTCAATTTTAGGTAAATATCATTTTTTCTCTTTCTTTATTTCAACGGGAGCTGGAGAGATGGCTCAGCGGTTAAGAGCATTGCTTGCTCTTCCAGAGGTCCTGAGTTCAATTCCCAGCAACCACATGGTGGCTCACAACCATCTGTAATGAAGTCTGGTGCCCTCTTCAGGCCTGCAGATATACACACAGACAGAACATTGTATACATAATAAATAAAAAATTAAAAATAAATAAATAAATAAACATTGGGGGGTCCCTTTAATCCCATCACTTGAGGTGCAGAGGCAAGTGGATCTCTGTGAGTTCAAGGCCAGCTCTGGTCTACAGAGCGAGTTCTAGAACAAGCTTCAAAGCTACACAGAAAAACCCTGTCTCAAAAAACTAAAACTAAAACAAACAAACAAAAAAAAATCTTTTCTCAATTTATATGGCTATCCCTGTTCACACTTCCTCCCCTCCTCCTGACCTACCCTTCCTCCAACCCACTTGCCCTACCCACTCCTCAGAAATGATAAGACTTCCCATGGGGAGTCAACAAAGTCTGGCACATCACTTTGAGGCAGGACCAAGGTCCTCCCCATTATAACTAGGTTGAGCAAGATGTCTTTCCAAAGAGAATGTGCTCCAAGATGCCAGTTTAAGCAATAGGGATAAATCCTAGACCACTGCTAATGGCACCAAAGATTACCCAAGCCTCATAACTGTTCTCCACATTCAGTGGGCCTAGTTTGATCTGATGCAGATTCCCCTGCTATCAATCTAGAGTCAGTGAGTTCTCACTAGCTCTAGTCAGTTGTTTCTGTGGGTATCACCATCATGGTCTTAACCCTTTTGCTCATATTATCACTCCTCCCTCACTTTGACTGGTCTCCAGAAGGTTGGCCCAATGTTTATCTGTCAATATCTGTATCTGCTTCCTTCAGTTGCTGGATGAAGGTTCTATGATGACAATTAAGTAGTCATCAATATTATTACAAGGGATGGCCAGTTTAAGCATCCTTTCCACTGTTGCTTATAATCTTAGCTGGGGTCATCTTTGTCAATTCCTAGTGCCATGTTTCTTGCTAGCCCTTTAATGGCTTCCTCAATCAAGATATTACTTTCATTTCTCTCCCTCTTTGTCCTTCCCCCTCATCTCTTCCTCCTCCCTGGTGTGGGACAAATGTCTATATTCTGTCAATTATATTTTAAATAAATGCTGATTGACCAGTAACCAGGCAGGAGGTACAGGTGGGACACCCAGACAAGAAGTAGGGGCAGGTCAATGAGAACAGGAGAATTCTAGGAAGGAGGAAGCCCATTCTTCTGCAGTCCCGGCCCAGACACAGAAGAAGCAAGATATGACTGCCCCGCTGAAGAAGGTACTAGTGGCTAACATATACTAGAATAATGGGCTAATATAAGTTATAAAAGTTAATAAGAAGCCTGAGCTAATGGGCCAATCAGTTTATAGTTAATGTAGACCTCTGTGTGATTTCTTTGGGACTTAACAATTGCAGGAACAGGGCAGGACAGAAACCCCAACAATACCTCCCCTTCTCCCTACTTCTCCCATTTCACCTTCTCTACTCCAACCCTCCCAAACACTCCCAAGTTTCTTAGGAAATCTTGTTTGTTTCTCCTTCCTAGGGTGATCCATGTATGTCTCTCTTAAGCTATTCCTTGTTACCTAGCTCCTCTTGTATTATGTACTATGACCTGTTTATCTTTTGCTTTACATCTAATACCCACTTATGAGCACATACCATGTTTACCATGTTTGTGTATCTGGGTCTAGGTTATCTCACTTGGGATTTTTTTTCTAGTTCCATCCATTTGCATGCAAATTTCAAGATGCTCTTTTTTTTTTTTACCACTGAGTAGCACTCCATTTTGTAAATGTACCACGGCATCAAATTAAATGGAGAGAAACATAAAGATATTCCACTAAAATCGGGAATAAGACAAGCTGTCCACTATCTCCTTATCTATTTAACATAGCACTTGAAGTACTAACTAGAGCAATGAGACAACAAAAGAAGATCAAAAAGATACATTTGGAAAGAAAGAAATCAAAACTTTGCTGTTTGCAATGGTATGATAGTATACATAAGTAACTCCAGAAATTCTAGGAGGGAACTCCTACAGCTGATAAACAGCTTCAGTAATGTGTTAGTATTTAAGAACAACTCAAAAAAATTATTAGACCTTTCCTATATACAAACATTAAAGGGGCTGAGAAAGAAATCAGAAACGTCACCATTTACAATAGCCACAAATAAAGCAAAATATCCTGGGATAATACTAACCAAAGAAGTGAAAGATCTGTACACCAAGAACTTTAAGCTTTTAAAGAAAGAAATTGAGAAGATATCCAAAAATGAAGAGATCCACCTTACTAGACCTGAATGGAGGTGGGTGGTCCTTGGACTTACCACATGGCAGGGAACCCTGATTGCTCTTCGGGCTGACGAGGGAGGGGGACTTGATTGGGGGAGGGGGAGGAAAATGGGAGGTGGTGGCGGGGAGGAGGCAGAAATCTTTAAGAAAGAAAGAAAGAAAGAAAGAAAGAAAGAAAGAAAGAAAGAAAG
>JABTXL010006842.1:20202184-20258800 GCA_025134845.1 Neodon shergylaensis | reverse complement strand
AAGAAAGAAAGAAAGAAAGAAAGAAAGAAAGAAAGAAAGAAAGAAAGAAAGAAAGAAAGAAAGAGAAAGAAAGAAGGAAAGAAAGAACAAAAATGAAGAGATCTATGTTCTTGGATAGGTAGAATCAGCACAGTAAAATTGGCAATCCTACCAAAAGCAATCTACAGATTTAATGCAATCCCCATCTAAATCCCAGCACAATTCTTCACAGATCTCAAAAGAACAATACTCAACTTCATATGGAAAAACAAACTACCAAGAAAAGCCTGAACAATCCTTTACAATAGAGGAACTTTCATAGGTATCACTATCCCTGACATCAGGCTCTATTACAGAACTTCAGTAATGAAAACAACTTGGTATTGGCACAAAAGCAGACAGGAGGGGGCAATTGAATTGAATTGAAGACCTTGATATTAAACCACGCATTTATGAATGCCTGATGTCTGATAAAGAAACTAAAATTATACATTGGAAAAAAGAAAGTGTCATCAGAAAATGGTGCTGGCATAACTGGATGCCATCATGTAGAAGAATGCAAATACCTATCCCCCATGCACGAAACTCAAGTCCAAATTGATCAAAGACCTCAACATAAATCTAGCCACACTGAATTTCATTGAAGAGAAAGTGGGAAGTAGCCTTCAATCCATAGGCACAGGAGACCACTTCCTAAATATAACACCAGTAGCACAGACTCTGAGAGCAACAATTAATAAATGGTCCCTCCTGAAGCTGAGCAGCTTCTGTAAAGCAAAGGACACAGTCACTAAGACAAAATGTCAGCAGGCAGAATGGGAAAGATCTTCACTAACCCAACATCGGACAAAGGACATAAAGAATTCAAGAAACTAAACATCAAATTACCAAATATTCTAATCAAGAAGAATGGTATACAGATCTAAACAAAATTCTCAACCAAAGAATTGCAAATGACCAACAGACACTTATAGAAAGGCTCAACATTCTAAGCCATCACGGAAATGCAATGAAAACAACTCTGAGATACTATCTTAAGTCAGTCAGCATGGGTAAGATCAAAAACACCAATGATAGCTTATGCTGGAGAGGATGAGGAGTAAGGGGAACACCCTTCCATTGCTGGTGGGAGTGCATACCTGTACAACCATTTTGGAAATCACTAACTGTTTCTCAGAAAATTGGGAATCGATCTATCACAAGACCCAATAATACCATTCTTGGTCATATAACCAACCAAAGGATGCACACTCATATCACAAAGACTTTTGCTCAACTGTGTTTATAGCAGTATTATTTGTAGTATCCAGAATCTGGGAACAATCTAGGTGCCCCCCAACTGAATATATATATAAACAAAGATAGCTTGCTATTGGGTAGAAATTAAGGGATAATGTGAAAAGAATGAAGATCATTATGGTTCTATCTCATACAGCACTTAATCCAACACTTTGTTTCTCCAAAATCTCTGATTTTTAGCTCTAAGAGATGCAAAAGGCTCAGTTATCAGACTTGGCAACTCAAGGCTTTCTAAACTTGAGACGATGCTTTGCAGTAGTGCCCTTATCTACAGGGATCAAGGCTGCTAACATTTCATGCTGGTTTAATCATTGCTTTATTATGTACATGCATCATAATGTGTAACTTATAGTTCTTATACATTGCACTTTGGAAATTTTCTTCTCACAGAATAGGTTTTCCGAAGCATTTTGAAAGTTAGCTACTCATTTTTGGCAAGATCTGAGGCCCTTACCTCTGGGGACTATGGAAGTGAATAAGCCTGTCCAGGAGACATTACTTCTTTTGAATTTGTTCCAAATATTTTAATTAGCTTATCTACTAAAATAGAGATGCCCACACAGCTAATATAAATTAAAAACCATTTTCTAGTTAAATGATCTAGCAGCTTGTGCAAACTCAAAGAGTGCTAACCCGGATCATGTTGTCATTTGATATGTAGTCCTTGAGATACTAAGTTTTTCTTGTAGTGATTATCTTTGATCATGAAAATTTGTGGAAAGTTTTGGTTTTCCTGGACCTTCAATATATAAGGATATGTTTCTAAGCAAGAAAGAAGGGGCCTTAGTGAGATTCTACTTCAAGATCTTTAAAGATAGAAGATTTCTTTTACTCATTAAAATTCTTCATCAGTGTTTCAAAAATTTATATTATTACCTTTGCATTATTAGGTACTAATAATATACTTATGAGGTATGTCAATCCTACCATATCTCCTTAAAGCAGAACATTTTTGAGTGTTTCTCTTCAGTGGACTGAAAATAGAAAAAGTCACATAATTAATTTAGAGATCAAATTTTTTGTGTCAGAAAATAATAAAGTTGGACAAATTAATTTTCATTTATTCTATTAACTTTTGCATACTTGTATAAATGCAGATTTTTTTCTGTAGATATTTTCTCAGAAGATGAAACTATCCAATTGTCTTTTACAGTAAGTATTGATTTCATATTTAAAGGTTTTTTATTTTAGTTATTCACTTGGATACGCTTATACCTCTCAAAAAAACTGAGATAAAGGGAATTATTAAGGAAATATGCTGTGTACTGTCACTTGATAATCTTTCTTTGTTTACCTAACAACTCTAAGTTAGCAGGTGTTGTCAAAGGCACACAAGCACATAAAGAATTTGTAATCAATACATTAAAAGGCCCTTCATTTTCCTGAACAAAAATTAGGCCTAAGATGTATAATTATGATGCCAGCAAAAACACATAAATTAAATATTCCTTTGCTAATGTCTTAAAGGTCATGCATTCCCATAAGAAATACATAAATTGGAGATATTAAACAAAATTACACAAAACCACATGGACAAAAACAGAATTTACAAAGTATTTTCATAGGCTGATTTGATTTATTTTCTGTTTTACAAAATAAAAAGTGGAAGACATTTTAAGGTTTAAAAAACAGGAATGGATTTATTCTTTTATTTTATTTCCTCTGTTATGTGGAACACATTAAGAAAGATGTGTAACTATTTTTAGATACATTCAAATTAAGATATTTAGATTAGCATATTATTCCAAGTCGTTAGTATGTGGGGAAACAAATGTCAATCAAGTAGCTATTCTCTAATCTTTTTCTTTTAGCTACACAAAAAGCACACATCCATCAGTCACTTGGATGTGTGCTTCTGAATGTAGCTAAAATTATTCAGTATGGTAGCATATATGTAAAAAATGATCCATGGGGAAATACCCCATTCACTTAAATTTATTATGTTGGTTTTGTAAAGTATTTTACTTAAACAATTAAAAATGTTAAATTTTATTGTGCTGACTTTCATAAGTTCATTTTCTCGTAAGTATATAATGCACATTGAGCCTATTCCCTTCATAAACATCTACTTGTGTTACTTTCACCCCAGCACCTCTCACTTATATTGTTTATTCAGATATATCTCACTTATACCCTTTATACATATACAATTTGACATGTCTTTGAAAATTTGTGATCAACAAATAAAAGACCATGCAATATTAGTGTTTCAAAGATGGACTTAATTTCCTTAATATAATCGTATCTAGCTGCATTTGTATTGCTTTAAGTAACATAGAATCATTCTTCTTTATGGTTGAAAAGAATAATAAAACTATCTTTCATAAAAGCAATTAATGCCTGGCTTAATTATTTTTTTCTGAAAGTTATTAAGAGCAATTTGAATTTAAAGCATTCACAGTCTCCAATTTTTATGAAATCAGATATGTAATAATCTGAGTCTAGTTTACATGGATTAAGTATGATATGGCTGAAGGACTCTGTTCTCACTTTGTTTTGTCATAACTCCACTGGTTTCTAGGAAATTTGTTCCGGTGGAACCCAATGCTGATTAAAGTTTTAAAAGTGATAAAACACATAGAAAATCGGGTGTGAAAGTGGCAGAACCGGATGTTTTCCACACGTATGCTCGATTATGTGTGCCTTCATCAGTCTGAAGCTTCACGACTGGCAGCTGTAGATCTTCTATATCAGGTAACAGCAGAAATGTAGATGAATTTCCCCTTGCTTGTTTCCAATTGAAACACAGTTCTTTACAGGCAATGATTGTGAGCACTTAAATGGAATAGAATAAAAAATTCCTAAAATATGTTTACCCTATGCACTAAAAGTGACGCAAATGACAGCTCCACTAACAACTGAAATTCATTTAGAGGTCACAAGTAGTGAGAAGAGCTTGAAGAAAATGCAAAAGTAAACAAAGCACCCTAGGATAGAGACATTGCAGATCCCTGTGGACAGATAATATAGATCGTAAGTAGATGATCCTGCCACTGTAACACAAGCACATGGCCCAGAATCCACAGAACTCACCACTGTCTTACTCTCTTTTAAAGTGTGTTTGAGATTATTTGATTATACACTATTAATAAAAGCCAGAATCATTATTTAGTGTCATGTTCACATCCCATTTATTCCTTATTATCATTGTTAAAGAAGTAAATATAAGCTTAAAGATTGATTATGCAATTAAACTTCAATAACATCAGAATAAACCATATTGTGAGTATAAGAGACCACAAACAAGGAATGCAAGCAAAAGATTCCTGTGATACACTGAAATGCAGCTGATATTTTAAGTCCTGTGATCTCACAGGAAGTATCTAAATTGGAAAATTAAAATGCTAATCAAACATTAATCATAAAATGCAAATACATTTGCTATCTGTGTAGCAGACTACTTTTTTTTTGTAGGGAGGTTGTACCACTATCCTTCATCTGGTCAACTAGCAAGTGAAAAATGTACATATTATGAACGACAGTGCTTTATTATTTTTATTTATGGATGCCGTGGTTTGTGTGCTGTTTTTTTAAAAGGATGCATAATCAGTTAAGATATTTTAAGCAGAAAATTAAAAATTCTGTATCCTCACAAGTGCTTAAGGTGTACAACATCAAAATCTATTATATTTCAGTTTCTTGATGTTGTATTTCATGTGTGCATCTTAAAATCGCCAAGGAATATGTTAATGTATATACATGTGCGTGCACATAGAAATGCCTCACGTTTTAACACTGGCCTTTGTTAGTTTGGTATTGTGTGCTACTGTACATGGTATTAGAAAACTGAATCGTTTCCCTGCATATTTTCCCTTCCACTCTTATGTTTCCTGTGATATATAATTTTATATATCTCCTAAATGTCTAAAACTGACAAATGAGAGAAAATGTAATAGCGTTCCTTCTAATTCCGATTTAAACAGTCTAATATTTTTTCACTTGTATCTGTGTTTTGTCAAGTGATATATTTCACTCTTCTTTATTGGTGATAAAATTTCAGTGCTATGCAAAGCATTTTTTAAAATATAAGACTATATTTCAAAAAAGAAATATTCTTAATAATGGATAATACTATTATTTTTCAAGAAGTGTGTAAACAGCCAGGTAGTGGTAGTGCACACTTTTAATCCCAGCACTCGGGAGGCAGAAGCAGGTGGATCTCTGTGAGTTCGAGGCCAGCCTGGTCTACAGAGCTAGTTCCAGGGCAGGTTCCAAAGCTGCAGAGAAACCCTGTCTTGAACCCCCACCAAAAAAACCCAGAGAAACAAAATGAAAGCAGTCATACTATTCTCTAATGTTTATAGAATTGACACTTTGATAATGTACATTATGCATACATCTAGCATTATGTAGCTTATGTACTCTGTGTTTCTCTATTACATAATAATTATATATGACTAGAAGGTTTGGTTTGGTGAAAACAAATGTTAATCAATACTGAAGCAACTAAATGTGTAGAAGTACTATGTAGAAGACAGAATTGAACATAACATAAGTTATGTGATAACCCTGTGTTCTGTGACAGGCATGCCTTTGGCAGTTGGAAACTTCAAGATGGACAAGGACAGATGTTCTGATTCATGTGGCAACATATATATGAAGGAGACATGTATAAGATCCATCCCAACTGCTCTTACATCTGCTCTAAGTCTGCACATGTCCTCTGGTACCAAGTCTTTGGACATGAAATTTTCTTGATTGCTATTAGTTCAATTACATTTCTTCACAGATAAATATTGAAAATATTAGTACATATAATAAAACAAGTTATTCCTAAGATGTATGATTTTAATCCAAGTCCAGAAAATGGTTCATGAGACACACATATGCTGTTTTTTTCTAACCCAGACTATGTCTACATTCCTGTAGTGCGGACAAAAATTCTCATGACTTATTCTCAGCTGATGCTAACAGTGAATCATCCAAGAATAGTGATCACAGCCACCACTAGATATCTGATATGCTGGGCAGTGTTTAGGAATTTCATAAGAACACCAACAGACACTCTAGGAGATGGATATTATGGAAGTCCCTGTGGTACCAATGTTGAAACAGAGGCAGAGGGAGATTTACTAAGACGGTCAGGATCAGGATGACACAAACTAAGTGAACCTCATGCTGTAACCAGGTGTGGCTTCAGGGTCCACAGCTTACCTCACTGCTCTGTTTCTGTCCAAGTATTTCTCAGATTCTTTCTTGATGGACAATGTATAATAAAATGAAAGATATTATTCTGTAATGGTAGTTATTAAATTTCATTCTCCATTTAATATCATTCAGGAAGCAGTGGTAAACTTGGAAATATTGTGCAAATGTAAAAAGGGAAAGTATAAAAAAATGGAAAGTATGACAGTAGCAGAGAAAAAGAAAAGGTCAGAGGAGACAGTGCTTAGAGACTGGGAGATCTGAAATATTGTCCAATCTCCTTGTTTTTCAGGATGCAAACAGAGACATGCCGGTAATTATGTTTAGAAAATGAACCCAATCGACACCTTTGCATTATGTCTACACATTTTCTTTGAGTGTTCTGCTTTTGAAGATCTAGGCATTGATTTTCTATGTGAGGACTCTCAGTACCTAGGATGTATTAAGATAAACACTATGCCCCAGTTAGTATTGACTCTCTCCTTTCTGTTTCTATTTCCCTCTATATCTCTGCCTGGCTTTTCCTGAGAGTTCTGGAAAAAGTAAATGGTCTGCTGTTGCAGGACCTGGGAAGAGCAATGGTTAGTTGAGGTAAAGTAAAATAATTGTGTCACTGATTATTATAAAAAGCATCACACAGAATTGTAACTACTAAAATATGTCAGAGTCAGATGAATTAATTGCTACTGGTCAATAATATTTGAGGTGTTTGGTGTAGTTCAAAATCTACTTAATTTCTAGATTGAATGAGTTGTGTATGGTGACCAAAATTATCTTATGAGATGTAGTTTCTATGTCTACTGGTATGAATCTTTGAAGACCAATGTTACTGTAGGCATTACACAAATTCATATTTTAAAATATTCTCCACAGGTATCACCAGCTCAACCTTGTTCTTTATTACTAGTAGATATATTTTAGTTTAATGACACAATCATTTCTCAACTTTCTTAAAGGAGAGAACTTTACTGTTTGCTGCTATCAATACCAAGATGTAATGTGCTTTAAATAACCACATTTAAAAGTATTGAGGACAGAGATACCTCTGTATGCATTTGAGAATAGAGATTCACTAATATTGAGACAAACCCAAGACTCAGAGATTTATTGAGAGAAAGTGATGGAACTTGTTTCAAGGGGAAGCTCAATAGATATTTGTTAAATCCTAATACCGGTTCACTACTGTATTATAACAGAATGCATTCATAGTCTTGTTCACAGTTTCTGGTAGACCCTGTTCTCATGAGGTCCTTCTCTGGAACAAACCCAATAGGAGAACAAATGGGCGAGAACAGCAGTGTCACCGAATTCATCCTGCTGGGCTTCACTCGGGATCCTGCAGTGCAAAAAGCATTATTTGTTATGTTTTTACTCATCTACATTGTGACAATTGTGGGAAACCTGCTCATTATGGTGACAGTGATTGTCAGTCCCTACTTGTACTCCCCAATGTACTTCTTCCTTGCCTCTCTTTCATTCATGGATGCGGTTTATTCCACTGCCATCACACCCAAGTTGATTGTAGATTTGCTCCGTGATAAGAAGACCATCTCCTTCACAGCATGCATAAGCCAGCTCTTTATAGAGCATTTATTTGGTGGTGTTGATATTGTCATTCTAGTGGCAATGGCTTATGATCGCTATGTGGCTATCTGTAAGCCCCTGCACTATTTGATTGTCATGAATCGACGGGTATGTATCCTTTTCTTAGTGATGGCCTGGGCAGGAGGGTTTGTACATGCCCTGATTCAAGTACTCACTGTGTATAAGCTTCCTTTCTGTGGTCCTAATATCATTGACCACTTTGGCTGTGACATATACCCACTATTGTTACTTGCATGTGCTGACACCTACTTCATTGGCCTCTCTGTCATTGGCAATAATGGGGCTATGTGTATAGTGATTTTCATTCTTCTCCTACTCTCCTATGGAATCATCCTAAGATCTCTCAAGACTCACAGTCAGGAAGGGAGGCGTAAAGCCCTCATCACCTGCAGCTCCCATATCACGGTAGTTTTCCTCTATTTTGTTCCCTGCATTTTCATGTATGTTAGACCCGTTTCCTGCTTTCCTTTTGACAAGGCTATTACTGTCTTTTGTACAGTTGTCACTCCCATGTTGAATCCTTTAATATATACTTTGAGAAACTCAGAGATGAAAAATTCTATGGAAAAACTCCTGCACAATTTATTAAGTCCCAATAGAATAAGACTTTCTTCTTGATGCTTGTATTTCTAAACACTAGGCAGCAATCATGAATGAATTCTAGTGGTATGTGTTTACATCTTGAACATTCACACCAACCCTGGGTATTGTGAAACTACTGGAACTGTGACTGTACTTTGTAAATATTGTTCATTATTTTGATTTTTACAAAATAAATACTGTAGCTGCTTATTGTATCATTCATTTTCTAAGCTATCTATTTTAACATTTTTGATGAACTGATTACTGTAGTTTGTGTCAAATTTTCAATAAATAATTTGCTTTAAAATTTTCCTACAAAATATTTTTATCACTTCTTCTTCTCCCTTGTCTTTCCCAGAATCTTCTCCCTTCCTGTCTCAACCAACTTCATGTTCTCATATTCTCTTTCTCTGTACTTTTCCATCTCAAACCTCCCAAAAGTAAACATAAAAAATTAAAAACACAAAGAAACAAAAACCAACAAGATAAAAATGGCAAATAGAACAATATGAAAGAACCCCCACACACAAAACACAGCCACACACATGCTCATACACACACGTACACATACACACATGAAACAAAACAAACCAAAACAAATCCATGGAATTAATTTTCTGTTGGCCAACTACTCTTGGGCATGAGTTTGTGCTGGAGTGTGGTAGATACACCTAGTGACATTCCATTGGAAAATACTGGTTTTCCCCTCAGCAGGTATCAATTATAGGTAGCCTCTTGGTTAGGTATGGGACTTGGTTTCTATTTTCTTTTTTCAGTACTGTGATACTGTGGAATTTGAATCTGTATAGGTAATGTGCATGCTGTCAGTCTCTATGAATCCATACATGAAGCAGTTTCTCAAAATCATTGCCCCATTAATTCATCTACTACCTCTGACTTTTGTAATCTTTCCACCTCCTCTTCTATGGAGATATTCCATTTGGAACAAATGTGATGTATTTAGGCCTAAATGGTTTCCTTAATATAATAAGTTTGGTGGAAATATTTAGGTTTTCATTTCAGCTAATTTTATATTGTCAGTTGTATTACAAAATCCACTCTATTTGTAATTTTTCTATACTACTTTTATTTATTTTGATTAATAAAAATTCCCAATTTAATTTAGTTTAAAATAATTTTTAAAATGCTTTATAGATTAAGATACTTACAATCTGTGATCTACTCATGATGTGTAAACATTATATAGTGGTAAATTGACTTAATTTTCATTTTGTTATCAATGATAGTGTTTATTTCTGTATGGTGAGAAACCCACAATCTACTTGCTATTCTTTGTTAGCTGTGTTATTTTTCTTATTCTTTTAGTAATTGTCTCTTTTGGTTGCTCTAAAAGTATTTCCTTGTTCAGTTGCATGCCACGTCCTGTATACTTATGTTTATGTTCTTATGACTTGCTTTTGTCCTAATTTAATATTTTATTATTGTATGCCAGTGAAGAAGGTATTGAAAAGCAGCAAAATACATTCTATTAAATAATTTTATTTAAACAACATTTCCACAATAACAGTAGTTTTGACTGGTGATGTGTTAACCGTGTATCCTGCAATTTTCAGTGATTGTGACCAATATATAAGGAAGTTAAAGTATGAATTCAGACACTTTATCAAGAATCTTTGTACAATGTGATGAAACTTTTGTTAATTTCTTGAATTTGCAAGATAAAAATGATACCACACTGAAATCAGTACTTTTGTTTCCAACAGTTTCTTCCCAATATTTATTTATTTATTTATTTATTTATTTATTTATTTTATTTATTTTTTTTTAATTGAGAAAAAGAAAAAAGTTTCCGCCTCCCCCCAGCCTCCCATTTCCCTCCCCCTCCTCCCACCCTTCTCCCCCTCCCCCCCACTCCTCTCCCCCTCCCTCTCCAGTCCAAAGAATAGTCAGGGTTCCCTTCCCTGTGGAAAGTCCAAGGTCCTCCCCCCTCCGTCCATGTCAAGGAAGGTGAACATCCATACAGTCTAGGCTCCCACAAAGCCCAAACTTGAAGTAGGATCAAAACCCAGGGCCATTGTCCTTGGCTTCTCATCAGCCCCCATTGTTCGCCATGTTCAGAGAGTCCTGTTTTATCCCATGCTTCTTCCGTCACAGTCCAGCTGGCCTTGGTGAGCTCCCAATAGATCAGCCCCACTGTCTCCGTGGGTGGGTGCACCCCTCGTGGTCCTGACTTCCTTGCTCATGTTCTCCCTCCTTCCGCTCCTCATTGGGAACTTGGGAGCTCAGTCCGGTGCTCCTGTGTGGGTCTCTGTGACTATCTCCATCCATCACCTGATGAAGGTTCCGTCCAGAAGGAATTTCACAGGCTCTTCCCAATATTTATAACATATTTTCTATTGTGCCTCTGTACCTCAAGGCTTTTAGAACTAATTGAGAACTTACTTTGCTGTGGTATCCTTAATTCAGGAAAAAAGGCTGTCACCATTCCAGCTGTTTTAATCATTACTTGCCTTATGCAAATACGTCAAGATGCGCATAATTCCTATATGTTACACTTTGGAAATTTTCTTTTCACATTATGTGTTTTCCAAATCATCTTGGGTGTTAGCTACTCACTATTGGCAAGATCTGAGTCTCTGACCCCCAGGGACTATAAAAGTGAAGAACCATATTCAAGAGACATTGTTTCATTTGAATTTGTTCCAAATATTCCAACTAGCTTATCTACTAAAATAGATGTGGTTACACAGCTAGGATAAATGAAAGAACTATTTTCCTAATTCAATTATCTAAAGACCTTTGAAAACTCAAAGACTGCCAAGTTTGTGTATGCTTTCATTTAACATTTCGTCCTTGATTTGTTTTCTTGTAGTGTTTTTCTTTGATCATAAAATTTGTGGAATGTTTCTACATTCAAGGACATGTTTCTAAACAGGTAGAAAGAGGCTTTGGTGATATTCTACTTCAAGGTCTTTAAAGATAGAATATTTCCTTTATTCATTGAAATTCTTCATCATCATTGTTTCAAAATTTAAATCTTTACCTGTGTATTGTTAGGTACTACTATATTCATGAGATATGTCTATAGTTATATTTTGTTTGTATTTTAACAAATAAAGCTTGCCTGACGATAAAGAATGCAGAGCTAAGTCACTAGAGGCCAGGCAGTAGTGGCACACTCCTTTAGAAGCAGACAGATTTCTGTAAATTCAAGACTACCCTGATATAAAAGAGAAACAGTGTCAACTCGTGTTGGTCCATACCTTTAATCCCAGTACATAAAGGACACAAGCATTTTATCCCAGAACTGAGGAAGTGGAGACAGGAAGGGATGTGGCTAGGCAGAGAAAGGAATATGAGTTGGGAAGAGACAAGAGAGGATGGAGTCTTGCAGTTAGTAAGAGAATTCAGTCTGAGTAGGCAGTCCAAGGACAGGATCACGCTTTGGGTCTATGGATTCGGTAGAGATAAAATATCTTTCTAGTGACTGCCTGCATTGTTTTTCTGATCTCTCAACTTTTACCCCCTATCATCTGATTCAGAGATTTTATTAAGAACAATTAGAATTCGTGCTCCAGATGTCCAGTCTATCATCTCATTGAAACAAGGCCTCTATAGAGTGCTTCACTTCAGTGACCTGAAAATAGCAAAGGCCACATAGTTAATTTAGAGATCACCAATCTTGCATCAATAAATAATTATGTTGGGCAAAATAGTTCCCCTTCATTCTATTTGTTGGTTACATATTTAATAAACACAGATTATTTGTTTTTTCTAAAGATATTTTCCCTGAAAATGAGACTAACCAACTGTTTTTTACAATAAGTGTTGATGTTATATTTAAGGGTTTCTTTATCTTATATATTTACTTGGATACACTTATATCTCTCAAAGAAACTGATATAAAGCAAATTTGACACTGTGCTACTCTCTCTTTTCAAGTGTGTTTGAAGTTACTTGATGGTAAATTATGAATAAAAATCAGAGTCATTATTTAGTGTTGTGTTCATAACCCATTTATATATCATTATAAAGAAGTAAACATAAGCTTAAAGATTTATTATGCAAGAAAACTTTGATAGCATCAGGATAAAAGATAGTTTTAACTAATCGTGCTGTAGACTACAAGGCTAGAGAAACTCTTAAATCATGTGGTCTAATTTCTTTAACTTACAATGTGTAAATTGAGTGATGTTCATAGCATCTTTATCCACAGCCATATCTTCCCATGTTAGTTATGAAGTTTTCTTTGAGTATACTGTGTTTAGAGATCGGATCATTGAATTTCTATTTGAGTTTCTCAGGACCTAGGAACATCTCTATCTCTCTTCCAGTTTCTAATTCTCCTGTTTTATCACCTGGTTTATCACAAGAGTTCTGAAATTGAAAGCTTCACTAGTGGTGCAGTAGTCAGTGACATCTGTGGGTTAGTTCATTTCAGATAAAAGGATTTGGGATAACTGTGGTCCATTTCAATGTTTACTAAATGTGACAGCCAGCAATGAAATGAACAGAAATTCAGCTCTTGAGAACCCTGACAATCTAAATCAAATAAAGTAATTGCTACAGATGATACTATGAAAAATAATGCTAGAACAACTTGATACAGTTCAAAGAAAGTCTTTGAGATTGAAAAAAAGATCGTGAAAGAATAGAAGCCTTTTGAAATCTACAGCATTTGAAATGTATAATAGTTACAATTTAAATTTCTGAGAGGGTACTCTAGGGTCAGTCAACATTTTATGTATTCTAGTAGGTAGTTTTTAGGGTTTATTGACATCACTTCTTTGCAGGATTTTGAAATAGAGTTAAGACTTCTCCTGTGTTTTCTGATGTAATATATCTTAATCAGTTTTAAGTGTACAGATGAGAAAGAGACCTTTGTCTGCTCCTCTGTATATAAATAATCTGAGATTCTGAGAGAAATGTTAGTATCTACAAAATTACCAGAGCTGAACTATGGAGAAATCCCCCAAGAGGAACTCAATAGAAATCCCCTCAAGAGGAACCACTGAGGTTCACCACTGTAGATGTTGATGAAGACAGGCTTTCTGGCAGAATGGAAATGTGAGTTTTGGTCACAATTAATGTCACTTCCTATTCTCTGCTATGTTATCTCTGAAACAAGCCTGATAGGAAAGTAAATGGGAAAGAAAAAGAATGTTGCAGAATTTATCAAGCTGGGTCTCACCTGATGGTCAAAAGCATTGTTTATAATAGTTTTACTCATCTACCTTGGGACAATGGTAGGAAACCTTCTCGTTGTGGCAATAGTGATTGCCAGCCCCTCTTTGGACTCCCCAATGTTCTTATTCCTTGCCTATTTGTCCCTCATGGATACTGCTTATTCCACTGTCATCTTGCCTTACAGATTGGTTTGTGATAAAAAAAAATCAACTCCTTCACAGCTTGTCTAGTTCATCATTTGGGGAGCACTTATTTGGTGGTGCTGAGGTCATCATTTTGATGCTGATAGCTTATGATCGCTATGTTACAATCTGTAACCCACTGTACTATTTGACCATCATGAATTGTCAGGTTTGTATTCTCTTGCTGTTGGCATCCTGGGCTGGAGGATTCTCATGTTCTGCTTCAAGTCATCTCAGTGTACATACTTCCTTACTATGGACCTAATGTTATTGACCACTTTGTCTGTGACATGTACCCATTTATTGGGACTTGCAGGCACTGACACCTACTTCCTTGGTTTTACTTTAGTTGCCAATAATGGAGCAAGGCCTGTAGTGGTCTTTATCTTTTTCCTTGTCTCCTATGGAATTATTCTAAACTCTCTTAAGAATTACAGTCAAGAAGGGAGGCACAAAGCCCTGTCCACCTGAAGATCCCACATCATAGTGATTGTCCTCTTCATTCCCTGCATTTTCATGTACGTTAGACTTGTATCTATTGATAAATACATCACTGTATTTTTTCACAATTTTCAATCCCATGTTGAATTTATGTTATGTTATGTATGTCATGCTAATTTATGCCCTGAGAAACTTGAGATTAAAAATTGTATGATAATGTTTTAGAGTAAAATGGTAACTAAAGATATAATAAGAATTTTTCCTCACTGAACATACTAATGGGAAAGAAAAAAATCAGCAATTAGTTTTAACAGTATGAGTTCCAATGTTCTGCTTTTGTACCAACACTTGGCATTGTGAGAAGGTTGGTATTTTTGACAATGCAGTGAGTATAAGAATGGCATTCACTGTGATTCTAGTGTTCTTTATTATTACTGTTGTTGATCATATCTTCATAATTATTATGCATTCTACTTTTGTTATCCTGTATATTTATTTTTTTATCCAATTTTCAATGAATTGTACTTCTGTTACAATTCTATTGATGGGTGGTTTTGGCTATACTGTGAACTAAATACTTTTTATATATCACAGCATTTCTTGTGAGTGTTTTGTGTCTCTATTGCCATTTAATTTGAAGAACAAAAACTTGTAATTAAATTTACTGTATAATAATTTAAATAGTGTTTAGCATTTATCAAGGAAATAAGTCATATTTATATTGAACATACTTTGTTCAGAAATACATATCTGTCCGTGGGACCAGCTTATTGTGGGATGCAACATGCCTGGGCAAGTAGTACATAAGAAAGCAAAGTGGTCAAGTAATAGGAAGCAAACGACAAAGTAAAGTTCCTGCATGGTCTCTGCTTTTGTCACCAACTTTAGACTTCTGCCTCAGGTTCATGCCCTCACTTCCTTTCATGACAGACTACATACAACTGTTAGATGGAATAAACAATTTCTTCCCAAGTTGATTTGGTTATGATGTTTTATCCTAGCAATTGAAACTAAATGAATACAAAAATAGTTTTTAGAAGTGGCCCACCCAGACATGTATATTAGGGAATATTGTGGTGGCATTTGAATATTGGGGTAGAAAGTTATGGGATATGTAGAGCTCTGTGGGATGTTCTGTGAGTTCTTGAAAAATAAGACTATTGACAGCAATGCTAATGGTGGAGGTCAAGTTTCAGAGGGAAGCAAAGGCTCTCTCAGGTATATTACATAATACTTTGAATTAGGAATCCCGAGTTCCTGTCAGTTTGAGTTGAAGAATTGGCTCTGACTAACAAGACAACAGAAACTCTAAATTGAAGATTTTTCTCTTGTTAGGACAGTCTGTAATGGTCATCTGTGGTTGAAAAATCAGCTGGGATTAAGAAGAGTTCAAAATAATTGAGGCAAAATCTGGGAAAAATTTCTTCCTGGTTAGCACATAGATGCACAGAGGGAGCCAAGGCTGTTCTGTGTGCTGGCAACTTCACTTGATAATGTGTAAGAGCTTCCCAGGTGCTACTGGTTTTGAAGGCTTGAAGATGCTGAGATTTCGTGCCATGAGAGACCAGGAAAGGACATTGGTGAGAGGGCAGCCTCAATTGCAGTAGAAACCCAAGGACAGAATGTACCACAAAATGGTAAAATTGTATTTATATATGTGTTATCCTGCATAGCAATTTTTGTGATACCACATGATCATATTTAAAGTCATTTTGAATTAGAACATTTGCTTTCTTGCTATGTTGATAATAAAAGTATTGCCAACACATTTATATAAAATAATCTCTTCCCCTATCTGGTTGTAATCCATGTCCATTATACTTTATGTGGAAGTATGAATATGTTTATGAAATGTGTTAATTTAATTGGTTATTCATTACTTGGTACTTTTTTATTATTATATGTTAGTTAATATGGAATGGATGCTTAAAATAAATCTCACACTAGCTCAGAATTGAGAAATAGATGGTTATTTATTTAGGGGTAAACTCACAAATCAGAATTCTCTGCTTCAATGGAGAACAGAGAACGAATCCAGCAATCCGAAAGAGCAGCCAGGGAAGAAAGAAAAAAGGGGCGGACACAGGCTCTGCATCCGCGTATATAGTATAAGAGGCCATGCCCCAGTAGGCAGGTAGCCACAAGCTGTAAGATTTCCTACAGCACCTCCCCCTTTTGTTTAAATGAGAGATTTCTAAGCCTAATACAAAATTATATACAATAAGAACAAATATCCTATCCTAACTAGTTTAAGTATTGTATAATAAGTAACTTGGCCAAGTCATGAGAGGAAAGTAACTACAATTATCTAGTCTTCAACCCCATCAAAGATCTGAGAAGGGAAATAATATTACTTGAGTAAGCAGGAAGTAGATCAAGCAACTACCAAAAATGTACAACAAATGAAAGAGACAACTGGCTACCTGGGCCATCACCCAAAGTCTCATTTGCAACGTTGAAGCAATCAACTTTAGCTAAGGCCTAGAATAACTGACAGACCATTTTCAAAGGCAGGAAATTTTTCAAAACCATCTTACCCTGTCTTGGCAAGATTTGGCAGTCCTGCTTATCCATTTTCAGATACTAAATATCTTGTCAGTGGTCAATGCATGGACATTTCTTTGCCCAAAGGCCAGTTTTGCCAAGAAGAAAACAAGCTCCAAGTGGAGTGTCTTTGGTGCTCGACATTCTCCTGGGAATAGATCAGTGCTGCCAGGAGCAATTGTGTCTCACTTCAACAGAACCTTAAGTTATATGCCATTTTCTACAGCTCTTTGAAGTGGTTAATTAGATTTTAACCCACAGTGAAAGTCTTCTTAGTAATAATTTTATTAAAACATATTCCAGCATTAAAATAATTTCAAAGTCCCCATGAAAGTAATTAGTAATTACTAATTAGTAATTAGTAATAAAAAGTAATAAATAATAAATTAATTATTTTATTTAATAATGTAAAAAATGTGGAAAGTAATTGCCTTCTTCACCATATCCTAACATTCTTCAAGCGAAATTCTTTGTTTCAAGGATTCCTCACAATTTTTTGTGTTTACTTTGTTAAACAGTACCATAATCTTAACAAGTTCAGTATGTCTACTTGGCTTAGGTTTGACTTGCTATTGTTTTGCTAATGCCCTCATGTGTTAATTATGTAATTTATTTGAGGACTCTTTGCTATTTTGATGTTGGCACTTAGAACTCTAAACATCCTCAGATTGCTTTCATTATAATCTACAGGTTTTTGTGTGTTATAATTTCACTCAACCCTAAGATTTATTAAGTGTCCATCTTGGTTGCTATAGTGATGGATTTCTAACTGTGTGGTGTGTTATATAATCTCCATAAGTTTCTGAGCTTTAGTTTATTGTGCTTACATAGAATATAATGAATTATTTTAATATTTCCAAACTTTTAAAATATTTTTGTGACCTAATATATTCTATATTCCAGGGAATGTTCCATGAACTGCTGGTAAATGTGTCTCCTGCAGTGTTTTGATGGGGTGGATTTGATTTCCTTTGTATACTAAATTAGTTATTGTGGAGATGAATGGAGAAAAAAGAAAATTGCAGTAAGTATAGCAATTAGTATTAAGATGATAGAGAGAAAGTAGAAAGTGGGAAACAGAAGAAGTAATTACTGAAGCCCAAAAAGTTAGGAGGAAGAGAATTTTGTCTAAATAGACTGAAGAGTGAGAGGTTAAAAATTATGCTATTAGGTAACGTAAAAAATACTACCTTTCAGGAGTCAGTGGAAGGTACCTTGTAAATCAGGCCCAACTGTATTTTTGGAGAAAGGAGAAAGCAAAATGAAGGATTTAGAAGAGATTGGGAAAAAGTAAAATAAAAACAAAACAAAAGAAAAAAAAACAAAGACAAATGCAGAGAAAGGACAGAGCAGAGTCCAAATGACCTTGGTTTTCAAATATGACAATTTGAAATTTTTCTGTTCACATTTAAAAATTTTCAAATCATTTTGGCAGTTAGCTACTCATTTTGGCAAGATGCAATCTTTTATCTCGGGATAAATTAAGGGAAGAAATCTTTTTAGGGAGATTAAATTTTAAATTTTTTTCAAGTAATGTAACAAGTCTATTAAAAATACAATGATGGAAAATAAGACAATTGGCTATGTTACAAATATAAATGGAAGAAATGTTTTCCTGGATTAATGACTCAAGAGGTCTCTGAGAGCTGAAATCTGCCGAAGCTATAGTTTTCTTCATTTTGTATTTAGTCCTTAAAGTATCATGTCTTTTGCAGAGTTCATTGTTTAGGGATAACTGGAAAGTCTCAACCTGGCGTCTTCCACATAGAAGAACACATTTTAAATGAGGAAGAAACTAACCTTGGTGAGAATCTGCTGAAGGGACTGAAAGAATGAAGACTAATTTTTGCACAACATCTATCACAGTGTTTCTGAGAAATAAAATCGATGTTTGATTTATTATTTACCTGGCTTTGAAAGGAACAGGGGTGAATTCTTTTGATGGCTTCAGTATAATTGACTGAAAAGAAAAATTTTCAAAGAATTTCAGTATTGCTCACTTTTGTATTTATTTGTGTCAGCAAGTAAAATTGTTCAGCAAATTAAATTATATTTATTAGATTGACTTTTTGCATATTGGTAGAATCATAACATTTTGATAGTGTATGAAGATGTTTTCCCAGAGTGTGAACATTTCCAATGATCTTTTTCAGTAAGTCTTGACATGATTGTTCAGTGTTATTGTATTTCAGGTATTCACTAGTTTGCTTAGGCACTTCTCTGAAAGAGAGAATGGGTGTGATGTTGAAATGTGTTTGTTATAGGGGCTTGTTACTCTTCCTAAATCTAAACAATGGCCATTACTTATCATGTCTTATATAAAAGTACATGAATATATGATGTATTTGTAGGCAGCCCAGTTTAAAGTAAACCTTTGGATTGTGGCAAAAATAAGATCAATAATATCAATTTGCAACAACAAGAATTTCAGCTAAAAATTTCTGTGAAGACACCATGTACTTCAAACACAGGACTTGGAGGACATAAGCTGTATGTGGCCTCCAATCTTCCTTCCTAAGGACTACTATTCATAGTATTGCAAGGTGCTGCAAGCTGCCAATGAAGAAAGCAACCAATATTCTTACCCAGACATGATGCCTATAAACCACAGCATTGACCTGAATGGCAAGATGTCTCTAAATGTGCAATAGTTATGTTAGTATTCTGGTAGTAATCAGCAACTACCAATATGCAGGCGATCATTTGGAAACCTAGCCAATTACCTCCAGCTAGTGAAGTTAAGGATCATAATGGGAATTATTAAAAGTAGGCATAGTAAAAGTAAATTTTTCTTGATCCCGTTCTTGTAAAGCTATTTTTAAAAGCAGCCTTTTAAACCAATCACTATAATAGACCATCATTTATGTAAAAAAAAAAAAAAAAAGGAAGGGAATCCCAAACTGTGAAGAGTACATTGGTTGAATCACTTTATTTATAGCTCTCAGATATGCTACCATTAAAAAATTATTTTTTAATGACAAATATAGGAGAAAGCCTAGGACTGGTCAATTCTTCAATACATTAAGCATTCAGCTGCTCCTTACCAGTTGTTCTTGTGCCTATAATTTTTCTGTTGTCAAGGGCCATTGTTCCACACAGACAGGTTTGTCTGTTAGCTATTTTAAAGGTCAGGCTATTGGTATCTGTGAAAGATCAACAGTTGTTGTGCCTGCTTATATACAACCTGGATAATCTGTGATTTTTCTTGATAATACCTTTTAATATTTCAGATATATTCTTTCTTTCATGGTTTTTTTCTGAGATTGGAGGAATGTTAATCTATGTTTCTCTTTATAACAAATCAAGTCCCCATAAATTCATTGTTTTGTTAGACACATTCGGCCTTAATTCCACTATCTTCCTTTTGGTACTATGCATTTGACCCACCTTCTACTTTACTTTACCTCGGATAAAGTTCACATTTCTAGAAGCTTAACATTTACTTCCTGAAGAGGCCTCCCTGGATACCAAAATTTTGGTGAAATTACTGCTACCACTGTGCCTGTGTCTATGAAACATTCAATTACAATGTCATTTATTTGCATTTTTAGCTTTGGTCTTGATGTTTGTCAACATCCTTGTTTTTGATCTCTCTTGAGTTTTTTGTTTTATGTACTTGATCACATTCAGAGATGTATGTTTTTTTAACAACAGAAATTAAGTCTTTTAGTTGTTCTATGGATAAGTGTCTTTAATACGAAAAGAGAATGATTGATCCTTATTTGATAATGAGACCTGCAGGAGGACCCCTAAGGTGTTTCCTATTGCCAAAGTGTTACTTTGCTTATCCTTTGTTGATCTGCATTTATTAGTTTAATGATAGACTTTGGCATACCTTCTAAATACTCCAGAAAACTGGGACCTTCTATTTGGATCTCTAGAAAAAACATTGCTTCTAAGAGCATCTTGTCTACAATCCCATTTCAAATTACCTTGCCTATCACAATTAAAACATTTGACATGATTTTCCTTAATATTTTTAGAAATCAATCCTCCAATCAAAGTCTCATCAGAAGTGTGAGATCAAATACTAGCTGTACTTCTATTCCATTTATCTGTTGGTGTTGATCTTGGATTAAAGATGTAATCACCCTTTTACTTGATGAATTACCATTTTAAAAAGCAAAATATTCAATCAATATTTTTCTGACTTCTGGATCAGTTACTATCCTATTTATAGCTGAAATCAATCTTTGCAAAAAAAAAACATTGAAGACTTATTTTGGGCTTTGTCTAATTTAATAAATGACTCCGATCTTCTTTCTCATTTTTAAACTTTTCCCAAGCATTTAAAGCTAAATAACAAAGCAACATGGTGTCATCAAATTCAAATTGTTATTGCAAGTCAGCATATTGACCTTCGTATAGATGTTGATCTTGACAAAAAATATTGATGCCTCTAGGCCTGTTTCTTAGTTCTACATGCCTAGCTTCCTCTGCCTACCAAGTTCACTATTATAAGTGAGGATCATCTTCCAATACTACTGTAGCTGAATCTTTTTAGTCTTGGGGGTTGTCCATGAATTTAACAACTGTTTCACATAGGATGGATGCATACCATATGAAATGAGACTTCTTTAAATCTCCTCAAATCTATTATTTCTGCAGTATTCTATTTCCTTATAACCTCAGTGGTATCTTTCATCTCCTAGTCACTCTTGTATAGTAACTAGGTAAACTAAGATTGGTTTTCTAATAACCTTGGACCACACCTCTTCAATTTTATCATGCAGTGGTGGGTAGATATTTGTCTAAATTCCTTTGTCTGTGTCTGAGTATTTTTCTTATTTTTATTAGTAGGTCATTTTTAAGACTTGCATCTTATCAGCTAATTTTTTCTTATTTTATTTAGTAGATCTTTCTGAGAATTGTGTCTTATCAATCAAAATTTCACCTTTGGCACAGTAACCAAACCACTTTTTATGGATAAAATATGAATTACCAAATTGATAGTAATTATAAGCAACATTACTCAATCCCGGATAAGTCAGTTACCCCTTCATTTCTGTTTTACACTTTCAAGTCATCAACAGTAGTGCTATTGAGTTTCCTATTCCCTGCATTGTGATGTTTGTCATTCTTAATATAGGAAAGATTTCTCTTTTTAATATTGCTTAACTTTCTCCTTAAGAATTTTCCAGGTGTCTTACCAAATCTTCCTATTTCAGCTTGCCTGAAAGCAGTAATGTCAGCAGTGAGCTCAGAGTTGCTTCTACAATTCCAGAGTAGGAGCCCACCCTCTGGGGTCCCCACCAGTTGTGTTAGTTCTTGGAGTAGAACCTCATATTGCCATCAGTCACCTCCTGCATGACAGCATGGTGTGTCTTTTTTTGTTTGTGTGGTCATGCGGCATGTTGAAACACCAGAAGATTTTTTTATGTTGGCTTAGTGGATGCACCTGAATCTACTGCTATTTGTGTCCCCATAGCCTCACTGCTAACACCTTGACCCTCACCTGTAGCCTGGTGGATTTCTTGTCTTGCTAGCATTGGATTGCCTCTATTGCCAAATGTAGGTGTGTACTAATTCTCTATTGTTCTATTTACCAATAAAGACTAAGTTAGATTTTGGGTGAACACCTACTAGATCGGAGAAGCCAAAGAAGCCACTTGACCTTTCTTTTTGGACAGAAACTCATCACGGGAAGTATCTTTCTACTTGTCCCAAACCAAAAAGATGATGAATCCCTTAGTCCCTCCTTATGCCTTCCTGTGTATGTCTTCATCCATCTTCCTGGGTCCTTAGTACTTTATATGACTAATTCCTGTCAACAGGTCACTGGCTCTGCCTCCTGACTCAAGAATGATTTCATTAACATAGTCTCAGCTTTCATAGTGAGATCAAATATTCACAGCAGGTATGGAGAGGGTGGAATGGGAGATTTCTGAAGAGGTGATTGGAAAAGAGTGACCTTTCAAGGTAAGGTATAAACCTGGTACAAGGGAAACGCCCACAAATTTTAAAGGATGACCCCCCTTCCAGGTAAAAATTCTAGAAATAATGAATATGTAATGCAAACTGGCCATCTCCTGTGATCAGATTGTTGACTACCCTAATTGTCATCAGAGAGTCTTCATCCAGTAACTGATGGAAACAGATAGAGACCCACAGCCAAATATTAGGTCGAACTCAGAGAACCTTGATGAAGAAAGGGAGAAAGGATTGTAGGAGTCAGAGGAGTCAAGAACATTACAAGAAAATCCACAAAATCAGCTAATCTGGCTCATTAAAAGTCACAGATTCTGACCCAACAACCAGGGAGACTGAGTGGAATTACCTGGGCCCTTTACATACATATGACAGCTATATAGTTTGGTCTACTTGTGGCACTTCAAACAATACAAGCAGGGGCTGTCCCTAAGGTTTTGGCTTGCTCCTAGAAACCTATTCCTCATACTGTATTGCATTGTCTACCTTTAATACAAGGATAGGAACTTAGTCTTAATGCAACCTGCTATTTATGCTTTGGTTGATACTGGTGGGAGGACTACCCTTTTTAAATTGATTTTTATTGAGCTCTGCATTTTTCTCTGCTCCCAGACTGCCATTTTTTTTTTTCGAGACAGGGTTTCTCTGTGGCTTTGGAACCTGTCCTGGAACTAGCTCTGTAGACCAGGCTGGTCTCGAACTCACAGAGATCCGCCTGCCTCTGCCTCCCGAGTGCTGGGATTAAAGGCGTGCGCCACCACCGCCCGGCTCAGACTGCCATTTTTGAACAGAAAAAGGGGAGGAGTGGATTGAGGGAAGATAAAGGGAAGGTGAGGAGAAGGAATGTGAGGAGAGGAAAGAGGAGAAACTGTGGTTAGGGTGTAAAATGAATAAATGAATTAAATAAAAACAATAAAAAAAACAAAGAAACAAAAATATCAATCAAATGAAGTTAGTTCCACCACTGGAAGTCTTACCTTGCTACAAGAGATGACCAGTTGAAACTCTGTATACCTCATTGCTTTGTTGACCTCACTATGATCTCCCGCATAGTTATCAGGGAATTTTGACTACACTAATTTTCAACACTTCTATTCAAATGTTTTCCAATTTCAACTCTCCAAGAACTCTCTCCTTTCGTCTCATCTTTTCACTCACTGATACTGATTCCTATCGTTCCTGTCTCCTTCCACCACATTTCGCCAGCAAATAGCAAGCCCAAGTGCCACCATTACAAAGAGATATTCTTATCATAGATAACTCTTCTTAGAGTCCTCTTCATATCACTGTTCCTCAAGCTGTAGATGAAAGGATTCAGCATGGGAGTCACCACTGTGTACATCATAGTCATGGTAGTCTCCTTCACAGTAGAGTTATTGGATGATGGACATAAGTAGAGACCAATAATCGTCCCATAGAACAGTGAGACTACAGACAGGTGGGAACCACAGGTAGAAAAGACCTTGTGTATGCTCTGGGTAGAAGAAAACTTGAGAATGGAGGAGACAATCCTTGCATAAGACATAACAATGAGTAGGAATGGTACAATAATGATGGGCCCACCCATGATAAATATCATCAACTCATTAACAGAAGTATCTGAGCAGGCCAGCTTCAGGAGTGCAGATATGTCACAGAAAAATTGGGGGATCACATTATTCTCACAAAAAGACAATCTAGCCATGAGTAGAGTGTGCATCATGGCATGAAATGTGGTTAGCATCCACAATGGAATCAATAGACTAGCACAGAACTTAGGGTTCATGATGCTGGTGTAATGAAGGGGGAAGCAGATGGCCACATAGCGGTCATAGGCCATGGCCACTAGGAGGAAACTCTCCATGTCTCCAAAAACCATAAAAAAGTACATTTGTGTCAGACAATCTGCATAAGAGATGAATGAGTCTTGGGCCTGCATGTTCTTCAACAATTTTGGCGTGGTGACTGAGGAAAAACAGAGGTCAGAAAAGGATAAGTTGCTGAGAAACAAGTACATGGGAGTGTGGAGATGGGAATCCAGTAGAATGAGGATGATGGTGATGAGGTTTCCCAGGACAGTGGTGAGGTACATGGCCAGGAACAGGGCATAGAACAGATGCTGGTGCTCTGGAGGGATGGGCAGGCCCAGGAGGAGGAACTGATGAATGACACTTTGGTTGTTTCCCATCATGATCTGACCCCAAGGACTTTAAGAAATATAATTAACAGTTTTATAAACTCCCAGTGGTTGAATATGTATGAGTTCATAGACCAATTCTAGTCATTCTTTCATTTCTTTACTTTAAAAAGATTTTTTCAATTTTTTTATATTCTTTAATCTTTATAATTTTTGCTCCACTACAACATGCAGTTTCCTAAGTTGTTCTTGGTAATAGGTTGCATACAAACCCAGTCCTTTAAACAGTGTTGGCAACTGCCCCGCCAATTCATCTCAATGACCTAATAAAATCAGAAATGTATTTTTACACACATGACATGTCGTAAGTTCTATAGTTGTTAATATTACTCTCATCAAAATGATTGTAACTTTTACATCAAAATATGTTCAGTCATTATAGGCAAGGATGGCTTTTCTAAATGTTGCTTTATCATGTTCTAATAGTCTAGTATTGCCTAATGACTCATAATTGCTCTGTTATACAAAAGGTATTGACATATCTACTCCCTGCCTGCCTTCTTATTCTAGGCACCTGTAGTTCAGTTCATTCTACCATTTTATTCTGTGAATTTTCTTGAAGGATTTTTGTACACACAATTTCATCATTTTAAAAAACTTCCCAAATATACACAAATACTTTAATGTGCTAGATTACCATTTAAAAGTCAGATGTAGCTGTCTTTCTAACCTAAAGAATTCACTACCTCATTGCTAACTAATAATCATCCTTGTTTTTTTAACAGCCATCAAATACTCAATACATCCCAAGAGAAATTCTCTCCTCCCTTCCAAAATCTTTCTCCCATATCTCTTGTCTCTCATAATGTAATAAAAGGTATTCAAAATGCATTATATGAATTTATTGCACTTCATTTTTTCTTACTTTGAACTCTAAACTATAACATCCTAAATATTCTTATTTTCATCTTTCTCTTACCAGACATTTAAAATAATCCAATCATACTCTTAGAATTGGACACCGCAATTTCTTATCTGAAATATTTTAATCAGCATTAATTCCAACCCATGTCCCATGTTTCAACAATATTTACTTCAGTACATTTAAAACACACGAGGATTCTCTGATGGAAATACACTCTTCTCTCTCCTGATACATTACTTAGATGACTATCTTGTTCTTAGGGGCAAAATTCCTAACATGTGCACAACCAATACTTGTTTGCCTGACTTGTGGCAACCTCTATAGCCCAATATGGCCTCACATGATGCCTGTATTCTTGTATTCATCAATGTTGTACTTCAAATTGAAACTTGTGTCTCCATAATTTTGGATTTGATATTCTCCATGTCTATCACATCCTCTCATTTGTGGTGTGACTTATCTAACTTATCCTTCCACAATATGACATGACATATGCTAAGTTGAATTTTTTTTGAGTCCTTACACACAGTGACACCTGCTACCATAATCCCCCAACATCTTGTATAATTTCATATATTCTGATGGCCCTGAGAACAGCTATTGTTGCCAGACTTAAAATTCATGCAAGAAAGGACATGCATGCTCTTATCCTGATACAAGTACATCCTTGTCTCGATGTGAGCCAGTGTCCATGAATATTTTCTGGATATCCTATAGCCTGAGACATAGAATCTTAAATTTAAGGCAAAAATGTATATTAAATCAAAATAATTGCTCTTCTTTAATCTCCCAAGAATATGAATTCACTAACCTTGAGATTTTACCATGAAAACTTGATACTCTGTGATTAGTTTTACAGACATGATTGTATTTATGGAAAGTATTACTGTTGTGGAGATATTTTTCCTTTTTTCAAAAATACTAATCACTCAAAACTTTTGTGCTTCAATTCATATGATTCCACAGATAGTGATATAGGAAAATAATTATAATGAATATTCATGAAGACAAAAACAGATATGAAGCAGTAGCTATGTTAATCCTTCACTGAAATTGATCTTCATATATTCATACCTAATTATTTAATGTGATAGTTAATTATTGTAGGAAGTAGTATAGATCTCGATAACAATTTTGGTCAAAATGATCTTCTGCATGTTTCAGGAAGATGGTCTATATAATTAACACTTAAATTAGTAACTCACATTATCAAAGAAAGTAACTCTAATCTCTAATAATGTAATAATCCTCACATGAACAGCTGGAAAAAAGACAAAATCTACAGTTTCTCAAGAAACATCATCCAGACTGCCTTGGATTTGGAACTGTAACCTTCACTCTTTACAGGGTCTCTAATCTACAGACTTCTCAATTCCCAATTATGTAGGCTTCATCTTGAAATAGTTTCTTATTCTGTTCTGGTTTCTTCTACATCATTATCTCTAACAAATCCCAGTATATATCAAAGCTGGTGAAGAAAATCAAGGAGAAGCACAAAGAGATATAAGGACAGAGCTTGAGCATTTAGCTCAGTGGTACTATATTTACCTAGCATGCCCAAGGCCCTGAGTTCACCTCTAGATGAAACAGACAAAGAAAATTAATGACACCCAGGGAGGTGGAAAATCCATCCACTGACACTATCTGACTGAGCTCAGCTGCTGGGGTCTCCACCCTGCTAAAGGTCACTAGGGCAGCGGCACTAAAAATTTCAATATTCTGAGGTTATGTTTGATGACAAAGGAAGAGCACTACAGGAGAAATCATGCACCTAGTTTTTCAGTACTATTCATATTCTGTGAATAAGTGAGTCCATGTCTCATGTAGGCTTACATACAGAGATTGCAAAGCAGAGGTTATCTGAGAAGCTTACTGCTGATGACCTAATGGACTTCACTTCTTCAATTTTTCAACTCACAATTCTTGATCTCAATAGCAGATGAGAATCTCCCATTGGACATGGTTCTAGCAGTTAATATACATGCAAGTCAACTGGGTTTCTTTGGAAATATAGACTCTGGGTTTGAAGTTGACATACAATTTTGTAAATGGATACCCAAGTGATGTCAATACTCGGGTCAACATTGTTGCAATAAGGAGGAAGCTCATTTTGATAGGAAATCTGATCAAAGTTTACTAATGTTCTAAAACTAAAGATGTACTAAAAGACTTAGGAACCCCAACATTGCCCCTAACTTAAAGAGTTGTTATTAGTGTGAAAAGGGAAAAAAATGACATACCTAGTAAGTATTATAATAAATCCTATCATTACCAAAATGATTATGAATACAACTTTGGACAAGGTATTTCTACAGTATGGCAAAGTGTTGCAAAGTATGGAAATAGCAAAGAATATCATACCTGAAAACTTCCAGTCATACTGTCATAAATCTAGAAATACAAGTTCAATATGTAGGAAGAAAGTAAGATACCATGCGACAATTGATTTAGAATGACTGAAGATGGATTAAAGTCCCTGGTCACATTTATTCCTTAAAAGCTCAGGAAAGAACAACCTGTGTAATCAACACCTTCTTACATGCCCGCTTCTAGCCTTCTCTGAACCCAAGGGCTCTGCATCCCAGAGGTGTCCAGATCCTGCATAACAGATTAGAGATATAATAATTACCCAGGACCAATCTAGTGCCAATTCTTTCGAACCCCTTAGGTGGGGACTGATGATGGCCTCTGATCACTCCTGAAGATACCTAGAGGAAAGTAGAAGCAGGGAGAAAGTCAGATGCATACTTACCTTTGCCTATGTGTAACTCCAGTGTAGATTTTTTGAGTCAGATAAGGGTGGACCATGTAAAAACCACTGAAGTAACTGTAAATACTTTTTGTTTAAAGAAAATGGTGCTTTGATCTAGATTATTAATGTGTGGGGATGGAGTTGTTCATAGTTTTCAATGACCAGCTTTTGGATTCATTGACTCTCTTTAACGTTTGGTTTTTAATTTCAACTAATTCTATCTGTCTTTATGTCTGTTCATCTGTCAGTCTGTGTTTGTGTGTATATGTGAGTGTATGTCTCTCTGTGTATTTTTCTCTGGTCCTTTGAATTCTTAACACAATTATAAATTGTTTTTTTCTAATCTTTGTGTGCTGTGACATATATTTCCCTCTAAATTGTATGTTTACTGCTTTCCCAATAATTTTGATAGTTGTATTTTCTTTTTTATTGATTTTTATTGAGCTCTACATTCTTCTCTGATCTCCTCCCTGCCTCTCCTCTCCCCTTCAACCCTCCACCAAGGTTCCCATACTCCCAATTTACTCAGGAGATCTTGTCTCTTTAAACTTCCCATATAGATTAGATCTATGTATGTCTCTCTTAATTTGTAATAGTCAGAACCTGGAAACAATCTAGATGCCCCTCAACTGAAGAATGAATAAAGAAAGTGTGGCACATCTACACATTAGAGTACTACTCAGCGGTAAAAAACAATGACATCTTGAATTTTGCATGCTGGTGTAGAAGGGTCTTTTTTTATGTGTTGCTTTTATTGGTTGAACAAAGAAACTAACTTGGCCTTTTGATAGGACAGCAGCTTAGATAGGTAGAGTAGACAGAACAAAATTCTGGGAGGAAAAAGACAGTAAGGCAGACTCCATGGCTCTCCTCTCCTAGATGGACGTAGGTTAGACTCATCCTGGTAAGCCACAGTCAAGTGGTGATATACAGATTATTAAAAATGGGTTAATTAAGATGTGAGAGTTAGCCAAAAAGAGGATAGATATAATGGGCCAGGCAATGTTTAAATGAATACAGTTTTCCATGTAATTATTTCAGGTGTAAACTAGCCAAGAGCTGGGCGGCGGGAAGCGGCCAGCTGCTCCTTATTGCAACAGCATGCAAACGGATGGAAGTAGAAAACACTATCCTGAGTGAGGTAGCCCAGACGCCCACAAAAAAAACTATTATGGTTCGAACTCACTCATAAGTGGATATTAGCCATAAACAAAGGACACTGAGACTATAGTTTGTAATCCTAAAGATGCTAAGTAATAAGGTGAACCCAAAGAAAAACATATATAGACCCATATGGAAATTGAAAACAGACAAGATCACGGGATAAAATTTGGGAGCATGGGGGTAGGGAGTAGAAGGAAGGGGAGAAGGCAAAGGTTAAGGAGAACTTGAGGAAATGGGATAGCTTAGATGGAGGAAGGACAGATATGAGATCAAGAAAAGAGATATCATGATTGAGGGAGCCATTATGGGGTTACCAAGAAACCTTGCTCTAGAAAAAATGCCCAGGAATCCACAAGGATGACCCCAGCTAAAACCCGAAGCAATAGAGGAGAGGTTGTCTTAACTGTTCTTGCCCTGTAGTCAGACTGATGATTATCTTAAATATCACAATAGAACCTTCATCCAACAACAGAAGGAAACAGAGGCAGAGACCTGCATTGGCACACAGAACTGAGCTCCCAAGATCCAGTTGAAGAGTGAAAGGAGTGAGAGTATGAGCAAGGAAGTCAAGACCATGAGGGGTTCATCCACTGAGACAGGTTGCCTCAGGTAATGGTAGCTCACCAACTCCAACTGAACTGGGAGTGAATGAGCATGGGAACAAACTAGTCCCTCTGACTGTGGCTGACAGTTGGGGTAGACTGAAGGGGCACTGACAGTGACACTGGGATTTGTCTCTACTGCATGTACTGGCTTCTTGGGATCCTATTCTCTTTGGATATATACTTTGCCCAACCTAGATGTACTGAAGAGGGCCTTGGACTTTTCACAGGTAGGGGTGCATTGTCCTCTCTTAGGATTGGAGGGTGTGGGGTAGGAGGGTGTGTGATGGGAGTATGAAGGGACTGCAGGGAGGGGAGGGAGTGGGAATTCAGATTGGTAATTTTTAAAGTAATAAAATAAAAAAGAGCTATTAATGACCAGTGATTGCTATCCCATGTTAATTTAGTTTTCATTGTTGGTAATGTTAATTTGTGTGATTTTCCCTTCTTTGCCATTGCTGCTGTAAGACCATCAATTGTCTGTGTTTTTGCTCGTGTAACCAACTTCCTTTGGTTGGAGTTTTCCTTTACTATTTTGTGTAGGGCTAGGTTTGTGGCTAGGTATTGGTTAAATTTGGTTTTGTCATGGAATATCTTGATTTGTCCTCCTATGGTAATAGAAAGTTTTGCTGGGTATAGTAGTCTGGGCTGGTATCCATGGTCTCTTAACATCTGCATAAGGCTTGACTATGACCTTCTGGCTTTCATTGTCTCCAATCAAGTCAGGTGTAATTCTGATAGGTCTACCTTTAGATGTTACTTGGCCTTTTTCCTTTGCAGCTCATAATATTCTTTCTTTACTCTGTATGCTTAGAGTTTTGATTATTATGTGGCTAGGGGACTTTTTTATTTATTTATTTATTTATTTATTTATTTATTTATTTATTTATTTATTAAAGATTTCTGCCTCCTCCCCACCACGGCCTCCCATTTCCCTCCCCATCCCCTGATCAAGTCCCCCTCCCTGATCAGCCCAAAGAGCAATCAGGGTTCCCTGACCTGTGGGAAGTCCAAGGACCACCCACCTCCATCGAGGTCTAGTAAGGTGAGCATCCAAACTGCCTAGGCTCCCTCAAAGCCAGTACGTGCAGTAGGATCAAAAACCTATTGCCATTGTTCTTGAGTTCTCAGTAGTCCTCATTGTCCACTATGTTCAGCAAGTCCGGTTTTATCCCATGCTTTTTCAGACCCAGGCCAGCTGGCCTTGGTGAGTTCCCAATAGAACATCCCCATTGTCTCTGTGTGTGGGTGCACCCCTCGCGGTCCTGAGTTCCTTGCTCGTGCTCTCTCTCCTTCTGCTCCTGATTTGGACCTTGAGATTTCAGTCTGGTGCTCCAATGTGGGTCTCTGTCTCTGTCTCCTTTCATCACCTGATGAAGGTTAATATTCAGGAGGATGCCTATATGTTTTTCTTTGGGTTCACCTTCTTATTTAGCTTCTCTAGGATCTCGAATTATAGGCTCAATGTCCTTTATTTATGGCTAGAAACCAAATATGAGTGAGTACATCCCATGTTCCTCTTTTTGGGTCTGGCTTACCTCACTCAGGATAGTGTTTTCTATTTCCATCCATTTGTATGCAAACTTCAAGAAGTCATTGTTTTTTACTGCTGAGTAGTACTCTAATATGTATATATTCCATACTTTCTTCATTCATTCTTCCATTGAAGGGCATCTAGGTTGTTTCCAGGTTCTGGCTATTACAAACAATGCTGCTATGAACATAGTTGAGCATATACTTTTGTTGTATGATAGGGCCTCTCTGGAGGCATTACCATCCCTGACTTCAAACTCTATTGAAAACAGCTTGGTATTGGCAGAAAAACAGAGAAGTCGACCAATGGAATCAAATAGCAGTCCCTGACTTTAACCCACAAACCTATGAACACCTGATTTTTGATAAAGGAGCTAAAAGTATACAATGGAAAAAAGAGAGCATCTTCAACAAATTGTGCTGGCAAAACTGGATGTTAATCTGTAGAAGAATGAAAATAGATCCATATCTATCACCATGCACAAAACTCAAGTCCAGATGGATTAAAGACCTCAATATCAGTCGGAACACACTGAACCTGATAGAAGAGAAAGTGGGAAGTACTCTACAACACATGGGCACAGGAGACCACTTCCTACGTATAACCCCAGCAGCACAGACATTAAGGGCCTCATTGAATAAATGGGACCTCCTGAGACTGAGAAGCTTCTATAAAGCAAAGGACACTGTCACTAAGACAAAAAGGCAACCCACTGACTGGGAGAAGATCTTCACCAACCCCGCAACTGACAAAGGGCTGATCTCTAAAATATATAAAGAACTCAAGAAACTAGACCGTAAAAGGCTAATCAACCCAATTATAAAATGGGGCACTGAGCTGAACAGAGAATTCTCAACAGAAGAAGTTCAAACTGCCAAAAGACACTTAAGGTCATGCTCAACTTCCTTAGCAATCAGGGAAATGCAAATCAAGACAACTTTAAGATACCATCTTACACCTGTCAGAATGGCTAAAATAAAAAAACACCAATGATAGCCTTTGCTGGAGAGGTTGTGGAGAAAGGGGTACACTCATCCATTGCTGGTGGGAATGCAAACTTGTGCAACCACTCTGGAAAGCAGTGTGGCGGTTTCTCAGGAAATTCGGGATCAACCTACCCCTGGACCCAGCTAGGGGACTTTTTTTTGGATCCAGTCTATTTGGTGTTCTGTAAGCTTCTTGTATCTTCATAGGCATATCTTTCTTAAAGTTGTGAAAATTTTCTTCTATGATTTGTTAAATATATTTTCTGTGCTTTTGAATTGAACTTCTTCTTCTATACCCATTATTCTTAAGTTTGGCCTTTTAGTAATGTCCAATATTTCCTGAATATTTTGGATTCAGCTTTTGTTAGATGTAATGTTTTCTTTGACTGATGAGTCTTTTTCCTCTATTCTCTCTTCCGTCTCTTGTATTCTTCTGCTCATGCTTGCATTTGTAGTTCCTGATCATTTTATCATGATTTCTGTTTCTATAATTCCCTCAGCTTGTGTTTTCTTTATTGTCTCTATTACAGTTTTCAAGTCTTAAATAGTTTCTTTCATATGTTTGATTGCTTTTTCTTGGTTTTCTTTAAGGGTTTTGCTGATGTCTTCCAATTTTTGTTCATCTTTTCCTCCATTTCTTTAAGAGAATTTCTCATTTCCTCTAAGAGTTTCAAACATTCTTCTGAAGTTATTTTTAGGTCATTTTCTTCTGCTTCATCTATATTGGTTGTTCAAGTCTTGCTGTTGTAGGGTTTTTAAGTTTTACTGGTGCATGTTGTTCTTTATGGTGTTACATGTGTTCTTATCTTTTCTACTCATCTTTTCCTCAAATAGCTTTGGTTGGGGCTGTCTGTGATTCTGTTGATTAATCATCTTGGTGCCAGTGAATCCAAGGCTCAGATGGTTGTTCCTTGTGGTACAGTCAGTGCCACAGTTCTGGTTACCCTGATGGTCACGCCATGTTCCTGGACATCACTCAGCATTCCCAGTGTTTATTCCATTGCCTTGGAGTTTGCTGTCTCAGGCCTGCTCTAGCCTAGGTTGTCAGCTCAGACCTGTTTATGTAAATGTTTCTTGTCTTTATCTGTTCTTGCAGAGGTCCCTGGTTTGGGGTTGGTCTTGCAAAGGTCTCTGGCTCTAGTCTACTGCCTCAGAGTTCCCAAGATCGGGTGCACCCAGACCTACAGAGGACCTGGCTCAGGTTTATTCCCTCTGAAGTCCCAGACCTATGTCTGGACCCACAGAGATCTCTGGTTCCTGCCTACTCCCTCAGAGGTCCCAGATTTACCCCCAGACTGGCAGAGGTCCTGGCTCAGGCCTAGTTTCTGGGAGGTCCTAGACTCACACCCAGAACCACAGAGGTCCTGGCTTAGGTCTACTCCCTTGAGGGTTCCAGATTCACATTTGGACCCTCAGCAGTCTCTGGGTCTGTCTAACTCACTCAGCAGTTACTCCCCTGTGCCTGTTCTGGTGGAGTTCGCTTTCTTAGGTCTGCTCTGGACCAGGACGCTAGCTCAGTCTTGGTCCACCAGTGTCCTGAGACAGGATCACCTGCCTCCTGCTCCCATGGAGCTTGCTTCTTCAGGCCCACTCTGGCTTAAGTAACTGGTTCAGTCTCACTCCTGTGGAATTTGTTGCCTAATCCCGCTCCAGCCCAAGGTTGATAGTTATATTTTCTTTTGTATCATTTAAAGTATATTTAATAAGTCTGGAAAACTTAACCCTTTTATTATGACATAACAAAGAAGAACAAGAAGAATAACTAAACTGTTTATATATTGTGGAGCATATGATCAAGCTATTCATAGGCAACACAGTTGTTCATGCAGAATTCTAGAGAATCTGGAAAAGCATTTTAGAATTACCACTCTCACAACAAAACAGGATACAAATCTGAATATACATACTAAAATATTGCCCAATAGCTAAAAGTATGTTATTAACATTTTAAAATACATCTAATTCTCTCACACACAGGGGAATACATTCCAGTACCTCAAAAGATACCTGAAAGCCATGGTAATATAATAATTTTGTATTGTAGAGTTTTTTTCCCATAAAAGGTTGCCTAAGGTAAAGTTTCACTGAGAAATTAGGCACACTAAATACTAACAGTGACTAATAATAACAATTTCATTACTCAAAAATATTTAACCATATTACATATTCAAACATATTTCAAAAATAATAGTTTACTATTAAATACATATTAATTATTTCATTCACATTTCTACTTTTGATCATGAGAATTCCTATGCAACCTAGGGAAGTATGGTGAGTGACACAGGCACTGTGGTATAGTTTTAGTCTGCCAAGTAAGACTCATTGAAAATGTACCTTAACCTCCCTATATAAGGCTTCACAGCACAGGAGTTGAGTTAGTACTAAAGATGGCCAAAGAGCCACTTCATCTAGCACAAATGTCGTACACCAGTGGTGTTTGATATCCTGACTTATCAGGAAGCTAGGACATGCTTTGAGCCTCAATAGGACAACTCTGGAGGGGTAGAGCCACAATAGGACACCTCTGGAGGCTGGAGCTACAATAGGACAGCTCAGCAATGGAGCAAAGGTGTTCTGACTACCAGGACGCCAGTCTACTTAGAACGGCAATAGGATAGCTCTGGAGACTGGAGTTGCAATGGGACAGCTCAGCCCTAAAAGAAAGGTGTCCTAACTATCTGGAAGCCAGGCTACCGAAAGCTGAAGTGCAGTGGGGATGGTCTTCCTGGAGAGCTGCTATAGCTGAGCTCTGCTATGTTTCCTTACGGGAGCATTCTAGCAGAGCTGTCCGCTTCTTCTGCCCACAATATTTCTTCTGCTGACCCTCTGCTAAAGTGAAGCCCACTGCAGAAATGTAGCAATCTCCTCCATCTCCAGCAAAAGTTATTACTTTTCCTCATCTGGCCTTGCTCAGCCCCCTTAAGGAGCTTCCTAACAAGGTTCTTCTGTTCTGTTGGCCTTGCTAAGCCCTGCTAGGGAGCATCTCAGCAAGGTTTTTCAGCTCAGTCCCCTAAGGGAAACATCCTAGCCAGGTTCTTTTGCTCTGTGCTGGCAAATGAGGATTGTCACACAAGACTCTTTTGAGAAAGAGATTTATTTGGGAAGGAGGAATCCAGGAGAGTGGCTGTCTCTGCCAGGGAGGGATTAATGACAGCTCTTAACTGAGAGGATGGAGAGGCTTGCATAGGGCTTCTTAGGGGCAGAGTTTTCCCAGGGAGACAGGGGATTGGTTAGGATTTCCATGCTCAGGGATTGGTCAGTTTAGCTGATAAGGGGCAGAGATGGCTTGACTTCATGGCCAAACTGTGTTTCTTTCACTGGTTCTTTTTAGGTTTTTGACTCTAATCTTAGGACCAGGGCATACTTCTTTCACTGGCTCTGATTCTAGGGACAAAGAATCTTTCTTTGATGCTAGTTTCAGAGCCAAGGCACATGTCTGGGTGCATGGATAAAGATGTTTCTCTCCCTGGCCCAGGTCTCAAATACAGGGTGTGTTTCATTTCTCTGAGTTCAGAGTCTGGGTGCTCAGTGATGGGTCGGTTTCCTGCTCCAGTTGTCCCTTTTCCCCTACAGTTATTTCTGGGATCTCTTACCAGATGGAGACTGAGTGTACTCAGATTTCATCGTACAATAAGGGGCAACATATCATTCAAAACCATGAACTGTTAATCTCTGGGATTTTCCATTTATTACTGTCAAACTGTAACTGAGTGTAGGAAGCTTAAACTGTAAGTCTTTATTGCATTCACAGGCAGGAAATACATTGGCGAATGTTGGCATTCTGTCATATAGCAGTGTGTGTATGAAATCTGTATTTTCAAAACTGAAAAATATAAATTAAAAACATAAAAGACTTAAAACATATTTTTGACATACCATTTTCTTGGGTGGCAAGGTTAAATTTTGTCAAGATTTCATCTCTTCAAACACTGATTTCAATAGCCAATTAGATTACCATCATAATTCCAACAAAAATCATTGTGTACAAATTGATGATGCTATTTTAATGTTCAGATGTAAAGCAATTAAAATTTAACCTTTCATGTTGTTTTTCTTATTTCAAACTAGATTTTTTCATGGAATATATTCTTATTATGATTTTTTCTCCATCTCCTTCCACATAGTCCTCATAATTCAACTTCATGATTCTTTCTCCATCTCTTTAGAAAACAAACAGGATATTATATAAAAGAAAACAAAAGAAAAATTACAAGAAATACATATATAACACCCAATCAGTAACCATAACATATAAGGCTTAAAAAATGCCCGCCAAAGCAGTATGAGACAAAAATAATCTCCAAAATATATCATAGAGTTTATGTAGGCTGTCAACTTCTGGGCAAGGGGATTACCCTTATGTGTGGTTAGTATACCCAATGAGACTCTATTGGGCAAAATTAATTTTTCCCTTTTGAGTTGTCAATCGGAGATAACTTCTAGATTACAGATGGGGGATCATGTCTACTTCCTCTTCCCTGTGGAAACAGAGTCCAGTAAGTACCAGCATTGGTGGTACTTCCTACCAGAAAGTCTCTCACCTGATGGCCAGCTGCTGGGATCTGTACCAGAGGAGTATAATTCCACCAGAGTTTGTGTCAGGGCCCAGATGCCTTGCTGAGACTGACATGAGAAAAGGAGAGGCATAGGATGTGCTCTGGGGCTTAGGACCTGGAGGTTGGGGGATTTCAGATGGAAGAAAAGTTACTCACCGGTTCTTCTAACTGGTATGGGGGGCACTTGTGCCTATAGGTTCTGCTGATGTTGCAGGAGAGTGCTGTCCTCAGGGAGGATGCTGGGGTAGGTGATGGTGGGCAGTGGATTGGATCTTGTGGGAACAGACTCCAGTGGGTGACAGTAATGCAGTGTGATCTGCCCACAGATATCTGACCTGTTTGGCTGCTGGAGTCTGCACCAGCTTATTTCTGTTAGCATGTTTGCAAGGTATGTTTGTGTAGTTCTATGTGCCAATAATTGATTTTTTATTATCAGATAATATGTCTTTTACAGAATGCATTAGTTATTTACTTGATTATTGTTTGTTTTTATCAATTTACAGACAATGAGTAGTACAGCTTCTGTGAATTTTAATGTCCATTCATTTGCTTTAATATATTACTGTAGGTATGTAGGTAGTCACATGGTAATTCTACATTAAAATGCTATTTTGCCTTCTTCATTTTTAATATATTGTAAATTAAAAACTATCCTTATCTAAATTAGCCCACAAGGTATTTGGATTCCTCATGAAATTTCATTACACTTGATTTTATTCATAATCTGCTCAATGCCCTTTTTACCCCATCTCTGTCCTAACCCTGCTGGAATTCAATATTCTCTCTCCTATTTTCATATTACATGTACTCTGTTGTCCTTCTGCATCTCCCTCTAAGGCCTGCAATTTTTCCCTATCACAAGTATATTTTTAGTGTTCTGTCCTCTATACACAACCCCACATAAATACAAATATGTAAAAATTATTAATGGTACAGGAGAAATATCTCAGTGGTTAAGAGTACTTGGTGCTCCTGCAGAGGATACAGATTCCTTTCCCAGCAACAATGGGGCAGCTCACAAGCCTTTTTCAATTCTAATTCCAGGAGATCCAACAACCTCTTCAGGCCTCTGTATGTACCAGATATGCATGTGCTGCAGTAGGATTTTCATATGGGTAGATAAAACACTTCTATGCATAAAATTAAAAAAGAATCAGTTTTCAATTAGTGATGTGAATTAAGCTGGTTTTGTAAAATGGTAGTTATAGGTTCTTATCTGAGATCCATGAACTTCACTCCCCCAGGTAGTTGATCCCACAGATACATCTACAAGAGAACTCTTGCACACATGCCACTGCCTATGACACCTGTGGTGCTCACAGTCCACAACTTGCACTGACAGAAAGCTTTGTGTTTTCTCTTTATCCTGGTCATCACTCTTAGAATCACTGTGATCGCCTTATTAACTGCTCTTAATTTGTTAAACAAAGCATATTTTTCGGTACCTAAGAAAGCAACACACATTGTTCACCTCTCCTAGCCTCTCTTGTCCATGCTACATCTGCAACACCTACTGAATGATAATGATTATTACACATATTCCAATTCACCATAATTGCCTTATGACAGGTAAGATCTGACTTCAAAAATTACTGAACGCATAATTATCCAGGAGTTCAATAATTATTTTTGCTGATGCTATGGATGGTATTGTGCAAGGCTTATGTGATTTTCCTTCAACATCCCTTTATTTGGTTCTAGGAATAATTTTTGTTTTTCATGTCATCTCATTAATAGTGGTTTGATAACAGAGCCAAGAATAAGGCACTTTTAGAAGTGATACCATCTTTACAAACTAATAATGAACAGCTAGTTGGGAAAATCAATACTCTGAAGACAGATACCATCAGTTTAACAGACAAAATCCAGTCAATGTCGAAGGGTGCTGAGACATTATCTGAAAGAATTCATACTGCTGAATTTAATAATCTGAATCCATTAAAAACTTATGCTAGATTAACAGATAAGGTATCTCTACAGGGAGGTAATATACATGCCATCAAAATTATGGCTGAGGATGAGACATTGTCTTTACTGAACAAGTTTCATACTTGGAATCCCCAGTGGGCATTAGAACAGAGCACTGGACAGGAGATTCAGACTTTACAAAAGGTAGTAGTAAAAAGATTTGAAAAGATTGAAGAATTTATTGAAACTGGTGAGCAGGGACAGAAGATACAAAGACAGGATTTAGTCTGATCAGTACTTGCCAGAATCCAGGATGACTTACCCAGAGTTTTAATTGCCTATCTGGTAATTTCTTTGGAAAGACCATCTGGCACCAAGTACCCTAAGGTAGTCAAAGAATATACATGGGAACCAATACATATGATCAATCAAAAAGAAACTAAACAAGCAAAGTACCTTATGGACTACATTCACCATTTGTTAGGGAAATGGTGAAAAGGTGGACTTCAGGCAATAAGGCCACCCCACACAAGTGGCTTCAATGAATCTCATCAGTCCCAGAAGATGAACCCAGCTGCTTTGGAAGTGTTCTATGATGGCAATTAAGGTAGTCATCAATGAGATTACATGGGCAAGGCCAGTTCAGGCACACTCTCCACAATTATTTAGGGTCTTATCTGAGGTCATCCTTGTGGATTCCTGAGAATTTCTCTAGAGCCAATTTCCTGCTAGCCCCATAATGGTGCCCTCAATCAAGATATTTTTTCTCTTGCTCTCCATCTGTGTCCTTCCCCATCTTGACCATCAGTGAAAACTTTTAAAGCTTCTTTGGACATCAATATGGTGGTTGCTCATAAGATTGGGAATCATTCTTCCTCAAGACCTAGCTATTACACTCTTGAGCCTCTTGGGCATATACACAAATGATGCTTTATCCTACCATAAGGACAGTTGCTCAACTTTGTTAATATCAGATTTATTAATAATAGTGAGAAACTGAAAATAACCTAGATGTCCCTTAACCAAAAAATGTAATATGGTATATCTATACAATGGAGTATTACTCAGCTGTTAAAAAATATCATGAAATTTGCATGCAAATAGAAGGAACTAGAAAAAAAGTCATGTTTAATAAGGCAATACAGATCCAGAAAGACAAGCATGGTATGTACTCATTTATAATTGGATATTAGCTCTTAAGTAAAGTATAATCATGTGAAATCCAAAGACACTGAGAGGCTGAGTAACAAGGAGGTCTCAAGGAAGGATCCATAGATCTCATTGGGAAGGGAAAACAGAATATTTTCAAGTGTACTTGGGGCCTATAGGGATGGAAACAGGAGGGATAAGACAAAGTGTGGAAGGGCTAGAGGGACTCATAAAGACTGAAGCAGCAATCACAGATCCCAGACTGCTCTGAAGTAGATCCTCTGCTTATACATTATGGTACGCAGTTTGGTGTTCTTATGGGACTCCTAACAGTGGGAGTGTGGGTGTCTCTGATTCTTGCCTGTGCTTGGAACCCTTTTCATCTTATTGGGTTGTCTCATCTAACCTTGATATGAAGATTTGTGCCTAGTCTTACTGTAACTTGTGCCATGTTCAGTTGATATTCCTGGTAGGGTCCTACTCATTTTAGGGAAACAGAGGAGGAGTGGATCTAGGAGAGAGGGAAAGTAGAGGAGGGTCTGTGAGGAGATGAGGGAGGGAAACTGTGGTTCAGATGTAATGTATGAGAGAAAATAAATAAATAAATTGTACTTGCATAAGGAATAAAGCAATACCATTTGATGGAATCCCACAACTGTTGTAGGTATGTGCTCAGATGCACAATTTCCCTTTCATATTGTAACTCAATGTTCAAATTTTGAGGAGCTGTCTAATATCTTTTACTAGAGCAGCTACAATAATTCAAAGGCCCATCACTGATATGTGAGAGTTTCCTCTCTATGGTCTCATTTTGTAGCCAGGCTGACCTTACAGGGTCATACTGTTCAGTAAGGCTGACCCCACAGGTCCCACTGTGCAGCGAGGCTGATCTCACAGGGTCTCACTGTGTAGCATGTGCTGACCTCACATAATGCAAACTTCCTAGGCCTGGATGTAGGGGAGAGGGCCTTGGACTTCCCACAGAGCAGGGTTCCCTGCCCTCTCTTAAGGAGGGAGGGGGAGGGAGGAAGGGGAATAGGAGAGCAGAGGGGGAATGGGAGGAGAGGAGGAAGTGTAAATTTTTGAATGAAAAAAAAGGGAAAAAAAGAAGAACAATTAAAAAAGAAAAAATAGAACACAAATAAATAATACTCAAATAACTATAGGCATAGCTAGAAAAGAAAAACCATCATCTATAGCTATAAATATTTAGTAAAAGTCTTTGAAATTAAAAAAAAGAACAAAGAGAAAACTATGTGGGAACAAAAGACTTCAAAATGTGTATGTTCTTATTGAAGTTTATACAGAGGCTCAAGTGGAGATGTTCACCAGGCAGTGAGAAACCCTAACAGCAGGATATGTTTCACCTAGACTTGGATGTCAGGGAGGTCAGCAGAGTATGAAGAACTGGGTTTGTATATCATCTCCTAACAAGAACAGCTGAGGAAATAAATGAACCAAAGTTATTCCATGCCATAGTGAGGTAGAGAGTATAAAAAATAAAGTTTTTTCTGAAATAAATAAATGAGACAAAAGAGTTGAATTGGTCTGTGATTTAACACATGCTCAACCATTGCTCCTCCGTGTGAGATGGGAAGTCACTGAGACTCATATACTTCAGTCTGTGAACAGAACCTTCTGTATCTCCTTGAGACTGTCACATGGGTAAAATAAATCCATCTAGTATAAACAAGAGATTGACAAAGTAAAATATGAAACAAAGATGAGACTCTACCAGCTTCTAGATTTCTTTCTTCTTTCTTTCATCTTTGAGAAGTACATTTAAAGGTTCATGGTTATTAGTTTATTTCAAATTAAGGGAAAAATTACATAACTGACATGGTTGTACAAAATGGTTATCCCACGTTGCTTCAGAATCAAGAACATACAGACAGAATAACACAGGTATGAAAATAAAAGAGGAAGTTAAAAAAATATTTCAAAATCAGTGTGGTAGAGCCTATAGGAAATATTAGGAGAAACCTGGGTGGTAGGAAGATTTCATTGTCATTAAGTGTCTTGAATCTATTACTTTCACTATTTTGACTGATGTATCAGTGAATGTAGACCCCAGGGTAAATGATAAAATGTTCCAGTAAATTAATAATTCAAAGAACAGAGAACATATTAGACAGAACCTCCTCCACTATACATTTCTAGTAATATTTATACAAAGTAAGGAGGCAAATGTAGCCAGCTCTCAAAGACAATCTTTCCAACTTTGACTATACCTTTTTAACTTTCATGTAGGTCCTGTGATGAGGGTCAACATCTGACATAAACTATTAATGTCAATACATTTATTACATAAAATTAGGTAAAAAAAAAAAACTCAAGTGCTACCATTACAAGGAGATTTTCTTATTGCCCATAACTCTTTTTAAGGCTATCTTCATATCTCTGTTCCTCAGGCTGTAGATAAAGGGATTTAACATGGGAGTCACCACAGTGTACATCATAGCCATGGTAGTTTCTTTCACAGGAGAGTAATTAGTTGATGGACACAAGTAGAGGCCAAAAAGTGTCCCATAGAACAGAGACACCACAGACAGATGGGAACCACAGGTGGAGAAGACCTTGTAGATACCATGGGTAGATGAAATCTTGAATATAGAGGAGACAATCTTTGCATAGGATATCACAATGATTAAGAATGGTACAATAATGGTGAGCCCTCCTGTGATAAATATCATCAACTTGTTAATATAAGTATCTGAGCAGGCCAGCTTCAGAAGATCAGATAGGTCACAGAAAAAGTGGAGAATCACATTGTTCTCACAAAAAGACAATCTAGCTGTGAGCAGGGTGTGCATCATGGAATGGAATGTAGTCACCACCCACAGAGGCAGCAACAGACAAACACAGATCTTGGGGCTCATGATGTTGGTGTAATGAAGGGGGAAGCAGATGGCCACATAACGGTCATAGGCCATGACCACAAGGAGGAAGATCTCCATGTCTGCAAAAAACATATGGAAGTACAGCTGTGTCAGGCAGCCTCCAAAGGTGATGGACGGTATTTGACTCTGCATGTTCTGCAGCAGTTTGGGCGTTGTGACAGAGGAAAAGCACAGGTCAGTGAAGGACAAGTTGCTGAGAAACAAGTACATGGGTGTATGGAGATGGGAGTCCAGTACAACAAGGACAATGATTAGCAGGTTTCCCAGGATGGTGGTGAGGTACATGGCCAGGAACAGTACATAGAACAGGTGCTGGTACGCTGGGGGAATGGACAGGCCCAGTAGTAGGAACTCTGAGAAGAAAGTTTCGTTGTTTCTAGTCATGATATACCTCCAATGGCTTTAAGAAAAAATAAAAACTTTCTTAAACTCCCAATGGTTGTGTGTGTATGAGATCATAGATCAATTTGACTATTTTATCTCTTTTGTTAACATTAGAAAAAACTTTATTTTTATATTCTTTAATTTTTATATTCTTTGTACATATAGTTCATTTATTCCCTCAGATGTCCTTGGTAAGTCACAGCATCCCACACAAGCACCTTCACTCTGTCAACACCTACTCCCACACATCCATCTCCATGTCCCTATGTAAAGCAGACATGGCCTGTGACACACATGGCATGTTGCATGCTCTACAGTAATTAGTCAAACTCTAATCAAAGTAATTGTATTTCTACATTCAAATGTGTTCAATCGTTATAGTCAATGAATAACTTCTCTTAATGTTGCTTTAGCATGTACTAGGAATTCCTAATCATACTTAATTGCTTCTGGTATGCAAAATGTATTGGCATATCTCTATTGCCTGCCTACTCATTCTCAGCAACAGTAGTTCACCCCATTCTACAGTTTATTTCTGTGAGCTCTCTTTAAATATTTTTGCAACCTGATTATCATAATTCTTATATGAATCTCAAGAAAAACATGTATGCTTTTGGTATATTATATTACCATTTAAAAGTAGGATGTAGTTGTCTCAGTACTTCACTTCTATCTTCCTTATCTCCACCCCAGCCTCTGCAGGCATAAAAGGCTCAAGGATCCCAAGAGAAATTCAGTTCTCTCTCCCAGCTTCTTTTTCCTAACTCCCTGCTTTCTCGTAACATGAAAAAAAGGAATTTAAGACCCTGCATATGAGTTTTATTGCCTTTTTGCCCTTTTTCTTCCCGGAAACTCAAACCAAGCACTTTATACAGAGTTCCATCTTCATCTTCCTATTTTCAGGTTTTAAAAGCATACAACCGATGCTTTTTCAGTCACCGTCCAGCTGGCCTTGATGAGCTCCCAATAGATCAGCTCCACTGTCTCAGTGGGTGGGTGCACCCCTCGTGGTGACTGAAAAAGCATCGGATAAAACCGGACTCTCTGAACATGGCGAACAATGAGGGCTGATGAGAAGCCAAGGACAATGGCCCGGGGTTTTGATCCTACTTCATGTTCTGGCTTTGTGGGAGCCTAGCCAGTTTGGATGTTCACCTTCCTAGACATGGACGGAGGGGGGAGGGCCTTGGACTTTCCACAGGGCAGGGAACCCTGACTGCTCTTTGTACTGGAGAGGGAGGGGGAGAGGAGTGGGGGGAGGGGGAGAAGGGCGGGAGTAGGGGGAGGGAAATGGGAGGCTGGGAGGAGGCGGAAACTTTTTTTTTCATTTTCTCAATAAAAAAAAAGATTAACATAAAACACAAACACAGAAAAAAAAGCATACAACCCTATTCATGAAATGGATACTATATCATTCCTTATCTGAAATACAGATGAAAATTTAATTCCAATCCATGTCCTATGTCTCCATGCTATTTTCTTCAGTATGTTATGTTTAAGACACACTGGCATTTGGAGATGGAAATACAGTCCTCTCCTTCCTGATTCATTCCTCAGATGGCCATCTTGTTAAAAAGGACAAAATTCCAAAACTGTGCACAATCAATACCTGCTTATCTGACTTGTCCCAACTTCTAAAGTCCAATATGGCCCCACACATTCCCTGTATTCTCTCCCAAAAATTCTTCACTCCAAATTCAGTTTGCCTCTATCATTTCTGATTTGATACTCTCCTTGCCTATCACATACTCTCCTCTGTGGTGCGGATTGTCCCACTTATGTTTCCACAATAAAGCATGCCATATACTAAGTTAAACCTTCCTTTGTGTTCTTACATATGGTAAGACCTTCTCCCATGATCACACAGCATCTTGTATTCATCTCACAGCTAGCAATGGCCCTGATCACTGGTTTACAGCTATTGCCACCAGGATGTAACTTCATGCAAGAAAGTCCATGCCTTCACACATACTACAACTAGGCCAGCCTGCCTGGATGTAACCCAGTGTCCATGAAGATTTCCAGAATGTGCAATAGCATGGGACAAAAATAAAATTCTTTCAAATTTAAGGCAAAAAGTCACATTAATTTAAAATAATTGCTGTTCTTCAATCAACCTGAATATTAAATGGTTAACTTGATATTTTAGCAAAAAAATTAGGTACTCTGTGATTACCTTCTTGGATGTGATTGTAATTATGGAAAGTATTAAGGAGGTGAAGATATTTTGCTCTTTTTAATAGCATTAATGACTCAAAACTTTTATTCTTCAGTACATATAATCCCAATGGTAGTGATACAGGGAAACAATTATGATGAATAATTCATGAAGTACCAGAGAAACAAGTAAGAAGCTATAAGTATTTTTAATCCTTCACATAAATTCAGCTTCATATAGCCATACGTAACATGATAATTACTGTAAGAAGTGGTATATATCTTGGTAGTAATTGTGGTCATAATATAGTTCTAGATATTTCTATGAAGGTGTTTTACAAACACTTATATTTTTATTATTATTAACACTTAAATTAGTAACTAACATTATTAGAACAAAATAATTATAACTCTTCATAATGTGGTGAGCCTCACAAGAGCAGTTGGCAGAAGAAACAGAAAAACTACAGGCTCTTTGAGAAACTGCATCCAGACTGCCTTGGATTTAAGACTGTAACCTCCAGTCTTCCCAGGGACTCCAGTCTGCACCTATGGGCCTTATCAGTTCTCATTTGTGTGGATTGTATCTTAAAACAGTTCCTTTTCCTGTTATGATTTTTCTAGATTACTCTCTCTAATGAGAACTAGTCTATGTCAAAGCTGGCAAAAAAGAAAAGACATGAGAAGCACAAAGGCATGCGGGGACAGGGATGGGCATTTAGCCTGGTGGTATTGCAGCTATCTAGCATGATCGTATCCCAGAGTTCCAACCATAACTACAGAAAATATAGAAAAAGAAAACAAAAGACACACATGGAGGTGTGAAATCCTTTCACTGACCCTGTCTGCTTGAGTACAGCTATTGAGTACACTTTAGCACTTGGATGCTATGTTTATTTACCTATGGAAGAGAAATAGGTGAAATCATGCACCTAGCTTTTCAGAATTACTCATAATCTGTTAATGAGTGGAGTCCATGTCTTATGGAGATTTACATGAGAGATTGTAGAACAGAGGTCACCTGTGAAACTTGCTACTAATGACCTTATTGGCTTCACTTTCTTGATTTTTAAACTCACAATTCCTGACCTGAATAACAGATGAAAATCTCGCATGGAAATGGTCCTACCAGTTAATACATATGCGACTCACCTGTAATTTTCTGAAAACACTGGTTCTTCTTTGAAGTTGATATTCAATTTAATAAATGGACACACAGGTTATGCCAATACCCTAGTCGATGGATTACAGTAAGGATCAACTTGTTTTAATCGAAGATCTCAATAAACTGTATTAATGTTCCAAATCTAAAGAAGTACTAACTTAAGATGTAAGACACCAGCATTTCCCCTAATCTAAAAAGCTGCTATTAGTTTGAAATAAAGAGACTTGCCTTTTATAAAATTGTAATAATCTCCATTATTACCAAAATGCTTATCAGTGCAACTGTGGAACAGGTATTTCTACAGTATGGCAGTGTTGCAAAGTATGAAAATGACAAAGAATGTTATACCTGAAAACTGCCACAAATATTTCATAAACTGAAAGTTCAAGATCCATAGGTTGGAAGAGAGTAAGGTACCTCCTTACAATTTATCTAGAATGACTGAAAGTATATTAAGGGCCCTGTTTCAGAATCTGGTCACATTTATTCTGTAAAAGCACAGGAAAAAATATTTTCTGTAATGAACAATTCTTACATGTCCCCTTCTAACCATCTCTGGACCCAAGGGGCTCAGCATCCCCAGAGGAGGTCAGATACTGCTTCACTCACTAATGATACAGTTAATTGCTCAGGAGCAGTCTAGGACCAATTCTTTCAAATCCCTGAGATGGGGGTTCTTGATGGTCACCGATAACTCCTGAATACACTTAAGGGGAAGGTGGAAATGAAGAGAAGTCAGATTCATAATTACCCTTTCCTGTTCAGAAAATGTTCATTATTTATGTGTAACTCCAGTTTAGATTTTTGAGTCAGCCGAGGGTATACTATGTGAAAACCACTGAAGTAATTGTAAATGCTTTGTGTTTAAAGAAACTTGCTGCTTTGATCAAGACTATCAATGTGTGGGGATGGAGTTGTGCTTTTGTTACTCTCTAAATTTTACTGGAACATAAAGCATGCCCCTTTTCATTTCTCATCATTGTGACTTATGCCTCCCTTTCTTCATTGTTTAGCTTGGCTAATGACTTTTTAAAAAATCACTCACTGAAAGAGACCAGCTGTTGACTTCATTTACTCTTTTTGACATTTTGTTTTCAATTTCAATTAACTGTGAGTTTGTGTGTGTGTTTATGTCTGTGTGTGATTTGTGTGTGTGTGATTTGTCTGTATGTGTGATTTCATGTTCTCTGCTTCCTTTGAATTTTTAAACAAGTAACTTTAGATCTTTCTTCTTTTCCAATGTTTGTGTTCTGTGTCATAAATTCCCTTGAAACAATACATTTACTATTTTCCTAACGATTTTGATAGTTGCATTTTTTCTGTATCAAGTTCAAAGTATACTTAAGACATGGAAACTTAACACTTTTATCTTGATGTAACAAAGAACAAGAAAAAGAACTAAAAGATCTATACTGTTTATATATTGGGGAGTAAGTGATTAAGCTATTCCTAAACAACATAGTAGTTTATAAAGAATTCCAGAGAACTTGGTAAGGGTTGTAAAACTATCAGTTGCACGTGACAGGATACAAATCTTCAAGTACATATCAAAATTTTGCCCAATCACTAAATAGTTTATGATTGACTTTTAATAGTACATCAGCTTCTTCATCCAACAGGGGACTGAATACATTCCAATGCCTCAAAAGATGACTGAAAACCATTAGAGTACAGAAATTCTATGTTGTGAGGTTTTCTTCCACAAATGTTTGTGTATGGTAAAGTTTCAACTACATATTAGGCAGAGAAAAGGCTAATAGTAACTATAACAAAAATTTAGTTATAATAATTAAATCTGTCTGGTGGTTCTATATCTCTCTCTCAAAAGTATTCTGTGGTGGTACAGATTACACTCACCTTCTCCTTTTGATTATGACAACTATTACAGTGCCTGTGTAACAGCGAGGAAGTTGAATGACACAGGCAATGTGATTTAGCTTTAAGCTCTCTGTAAACCTCACTGGAAGATTTACCTGAACCCCTGTATAAGGCATCACAGCATGAGAGCTGAGTCGGTAATAAAGATGGCTAAAGAGCCCCTCACAAGGAGGGCAGCAGATACAATATGGAAATGCTAGATAAAGGGATTATTCAGATCTCTTACTGGATGGAAACTGAGTGTATTCAGTTTTCATCTTACTATATGGGGCAGCATATCTTTAAAATTGAGATTTGTTAATCTTTGGCATATTTCATTTAACACAGTCAGACTGTTACTGAGTGAAACGAGTTGAAGCTATAAGTCTTTATTAAGGAAGAATCAGAAGTGGAACTCTGTTAAATGCACTAAATACACATCTGAAACTATCAGGAAGAAGTTTGCTTTGGCTTATGTTTAGGGGTTTAGGTTCACCACAGCCTTAAGGCATGACAGCAGAAATATCAGACAATGGTCACTTTGCATCCACAAGGAGGAAACATAGTGCTGAATGCTGGCGTTCCATTATTTAGTAGTGTGCATAAAATCAATATTTTCAAAACTGTGAAATAAAAATTAAGGACATAAAATACTTAAGACATATTTTGATATATCATTTTCCTGGGTGGTAAGTTTAAATTTTGTCAAGATTTCATCTCTTCAAACACTGATTTCAATAGTCAATTAAATTACCTTCATAATTGAAACAGAAATTATTGCGTACAAATTGATTGTGTGATTCTAAAAATTCACAGGTAAAGAAACTAAAAATGTAGCTTTTCATGTTGTTGTTATTCTTTTATTGAAAATAGGGTCTTTCTTTTTCTTTTATTAAATATTTCCACCTCCTCTCCTCCTCCCATGTCCTTCCCCCTCCCCCTAATCCCCCTTCCCCTCCCTTTCCAGTCCAAAAAGCAGTCAGGGTTCCCTGCCCTGTGGGAAGTCCAAGGTCCTCCCCATTCCATCCAGGTCTAGGAAGGTGAGCATCCAAACAGACTTGCTCCCACAAAGCCAGAACATGCAGCAGAATCAAAACCCAATGCCATTATCCTTGGCTTCTCAGTCAGCCCTCATTGTCAGCCACATTCAGAGTCCGGTGTGATCACATGCTCCATCAGTCCCAGTCCAGCTGGCTTTGGTGAGCTCCCTTTAGTTCAGGCACACTGTCTCAGTGGGTGGGCACACCCCTCACGGTCCTGACTTCCTTGCTCATGTTCTCCCTCCTTAAACCTATCACCCAGGAAAATGATATATCGAAATATGTCTTAAGTATTTTATGTCTTTAAATTTTATTTCACAGTTTTGAAAATATTGATTGTACACACACTACTAAATAATGGAACACCAGCATTCACCACTGTGTTTTCTCCTGGGGATGCAAAGTGACCATTGCCTGATATTCCTGCTGTCATGCCTTAATGCTGTGGTGAACCTATACCAAAGCAAAGCCAAAGCAAACTCTTTCCTTGACAGTTTCAGATACGTATTTAGTGCATTTAACAGAGTTCCACATCTTATTCTTCCTTAATAAAGTCTTAGAGTTTCAGCTCCCTCCACTCAGTAGCCGTCTGACAGTGTTAAATGGAAAATGCCAGAGATTAACAGCTCACAATTTTAAAGGATGTGCTGCCCTATATAGTAATGTGAAAACTGAACACATTCAGTCTCCATCCAGTAAGAGATCTGAATGATCCCTTCATCTAGCATTTCCATGTTGTATCTGCTGCCCTCCTTGTGAGGGGAATTCAAGTAAATCTTTTTTTTTAATTTTTTATTGAGAAAAAGAAAAAAAAAGTTTCCGCCTCCTCCCAGCCTCCCATTTCCCTCCCCCTCCTCCCGCCCTTCTCCCCCTCCCCCCATTCCTCTCCCCCTCCCTCTCCAGTCCAAAGAGCAGTCAGGGTTCCCTGCCCTGTGGAAAGTCCAAGGTCCTCCCCTCTCCGTCCATGTCTAGGAAGGTGAACATCCAAACTGGCTAGGCTCCCACAAAGCCAGAACTTGAAGTAGGATCAAAACCCAGGGCCATTGTCCTTGGCTTCTCATCAGCCCCCATTGTTCGCCATGTTCAGAGAGTCCGGTTTTATCCCATGCTTCTTCCGTCTCAGTCCAGCTGGCCTTGGTGAGCTCCCAATAGATCAGCCCCACTGTCTCAGTGGTTGGGTGCACCCCTCGTGGTCCTGACTTCCTTGCTCATGTTCTCCCTCCTTCCGCTCCTCATTGGGAACTTGGGAGCTCAGTCCGGTGCTCCAGTGTGGGTCTCTGTGACTATCTCCATCCATCACCAGATGAAGGTTCTATGGTGATATGCAAGATATTCGTCAGCATTGCTATAGGATAGGGTCATTTCAGGTTCCCTATCCTCAGCTGCCCAAGGAACTAACTGGGGACCTCGCCTTGGGCTCCTGAGAGCCACTCAAGTAAATCTTCCAGTGAGGTTTACAAAGCAGCCTAAAGCTAAGTCACATTGCTTGTGTCATTCAACTTCCTCACTGTTACATAGGCACTGTAATAGTTCTCATAACCAAAAGTAGAAGGTGAGTGTAGTATGTACCACCACGGAATACTTTTGACAGAGAAATAAGAACCACCAGACAGATTCAATTATTGTAACTAAATTCTTGTTATAGTTACTGTTAGCCTTTTTTGTGCCTAATATGTAGGTGAAACTTTACCATACACAAACATTTGTGGAAGAAAACCGCACAACATAGAATTTCTGTACTCTAGTGGTTTTCAGTCATCTTTTGAGGCATTGGAATGTATTCAATCCCCTATTGGACAAGAATCTGATATTAAAAGTTAATAACAAACTATTTAGCAATTGGGAAATATTTTAATGTGTACTTTCCTGTCATATGCAGTTGATAATTCTAGAACCCTTTCTAGGTCGTCTGGAATTCTTTATAAACTACTATGTTGTTTAGGAATAGCTTAATCACTTACTCCCCAATATATAAATAGTTTAGTTCTTTTAGTTCTTCATCTTGTTCTTTGTTACACCATGGTAAAAGTGTTAAGTTTCCAAGATTACTTATACTTTGAACTTGGTACAGAAAAAAATACAACTATCAAAATTGATGGGAAAATAGTAAACATATTATTTAGAGAGAAATTCATGACACAGAACACAAACATTGGAATAGAAAAAAAGAGCTAAAGTTAATTGTGTTACACACACACACTATTGAAATTGAAAACCAAATGTCAAAAGGAGTCAATGAAGCCAAAAGTTGCTTCTTTTAAGAGAGCAATTTAAAAAAAAAAACTCACGAGCCTAGCTAAAAAATGAAGAAAGAGGGAATAAATCACATGGGTGAGAAATGAAAGAAGAGGAAAGTTTTATGATCCAATAAAATTTAGAGAGTAACAAAAGCACAACTTAATCCCCACACATTGATAATCTTGACCGAAATAGTAAGTTTCATTAAACACAAAGCATTTATAATTACTTCAGTGGTTTTCACATAGTCCACCCTCAGCTGACTCAAAATATTCTATCTGGGGTTACACATAAATCCTGAACATTCCACGAAGAGGCAAAAGGCAGGTATCCTTCTGACTTTCTCTTCATTTACACCTTCCCCTTAAGTGTATTCAGGAGTTATCAATGACTTTGATAAACTCCCATCTCGGGGTTTTGAAAGAATTGGTCCTAGACTGATCCTGGGCAATTAACTGTATCATTAATTAGTGAAGCAGTATCTGACCTCCTCTGGGATGCTGAGCCCCTTGGGTCCAGAGATGGTTAGAAGGGGACATGTAAGAATTGTTCATTACAGAAACTGTTCTTTCCTGTGCTTTCACGGAATAAATGTGACCAGATTCTGAAACAGAGCCCTTAATATACTTTCAGTCATCTTAGATAAATTGTCAGGAGGTGCCTTGCTCTCTTCCAACCTATGGATCTTGCATTTTCTGTTTTAAGAAAGTACTTGTGGCAGTTTTCAGGTTTGATAACATTCTTTGCTATTTCCATACTTTGAACTGTTTTGCCATACTCTAGAAATACCTGTTTCACTGGTGCATTGATTATCATTTTGATAATAATGGTGTTTAATACAATTTGAATACTAGGCAAGTCTCTTTTCATTTCAACCTAACAGCAGCTGTTTAGATGAGGAGAAATGCTGGTGTTCTTAACCCTTATTTTAGTATTTTAGTACATCTTTAGATTTTAAACATTAATACATTTTGACCATATCTTCTATCCCAAACAACTTGATCCTTACTGTAACCTATTGGCCAGAGTATTGACATAACCTTAGCGTCCATTTATCAAGTTGAATATTAACTTCAAAGAAGAACCAGTGTTTTCAGAAAATTACAGGTGAGTTGCATATATATTACATGATAAAACCATTTTCCTGGGAGATTCTCATCTGTTATTCAGGTCAGAAATTGTGAGTTTAAACATGAAGAAGTCAAGTTAATTAGATCATTAGCAGCAAGCTTTACAGGTGACCTCTGTTCTACAATCTCTCATGTAAATCTCCATAAGACATGGGCTCCACTCTTTAACAGATTATGAGTAATTCTGAGAAACTAGGTGCATGATTTCACCTATATTACTCTTCTATGTGTAAACAAACAGCATCCAAGTGTTAAACTGTTAGTGCAGTGGCACTAGAAACTATTAGCAGGATGGAGACCCCAATAGCTGTACTCAAGCAGATAGTGTCAGTGGAAGGATTTCACACCTCTCTGTGTGTCTTTCATTTTCTTTTACTATTTTTCTTTTTAGTTACAGGTGTAACTCTGGGATATGGTCATGCTAGATAGCTACAGTACCACTAGGACCAATGCCCAGGCCTTGTCTCCACATGTCTTCGTGCTTCTCAGGACTTTTTTTTTTTTGTCAGCTTTGATATAGACTAGTGTTCATTAGACAGAGTTATCTGGAAAAAACATAACAGGAAAAGGAACTGTTTTAAGATACAATCCACACAATTGAGAATTGATGAGGCCAATAGGTGCAGGCTGGAGTCCCTGGAAAGACTGAAGGTTACAGCCTCAAATCCAAGGCAGTCTGGATGCAGTTTCTCAAGAGCCTGTAGTTTTTCTGTTTCTTCTGCCAACTACTCTTGTGAGGTTCATCACATTATGAAGAGTTATAATTATTTTGTTCTAATAATGTTAATTACTAATTTAAGTGTTAATAATACTGTAAAACACCTTCATAGAAATATTTAGACTTATATTTTGACCACAGTTACTACCAAGAGATATACCACTTTCTCCAATAATTATCACGTTAGATATGGATATATGAAGCTGAATTCATGTGAAGGATTAAATATACCTATGGCTTTATTGTTTCTCTGGTAATTCATGAATTATTCATCATAATTGCTTCCCTACATCACTATCAGTGGGATTATATGTAATAAAGGATAAAAGTTTTGAGTCATTAATTTTATTTAGAAAAGGCAAACATATTCCCCACCCTAATACTTTCCATGAATACAACTACAACTGTAAGGGTAATCACAGAGTACCAAATTTTTATGCTAAAATGTAAAGTTTAGTCATTTAATATTCAAGGTAGATTGAAGAAGAGCAATTATTTTAATTTAATGTGACTTTTTGCCTTAAATTTGAATGAATTTTTGTCTCATGCTACTGCACATTCTGGAAACCTTCACAGACACTGGGTTACATCCAAGCAGTTCTAGCCTTGACATAGTATGTGCGAAGGCATGGCCTTTCTTGCATGAAGTTACAGTCTAGCCACAGTAGCTGTAAACCAGTGATCAGGGCCACTGCAAGCTGTGAGATGAGTACAAGATGCTGTGTGATCATGGGAGAAGGTCTTACTGTGTGTAGGAACACAAGGAAGGTTTAACTTAGTATATGGCATGCTGTATTGTGGAAACATAAATGGAACAATCTGCACCACAGAGGAGAGTGTGTGATAGGCAAGGAGAGTATCAAATCAGGAATGATAGAGGCACAAACTCAATTGGAGTACAGAAATGTTGAAAAACAATATAAGCTCTGTGTAGAATTTGGCACAAGTCAGATAAGAGGTATTGATTGTGCACATATTAGGAATTTTGTTCTTTTGAACAAGATGGTCATCTTTAGGAATGAACTGGGAAGGAAAAGACTTTATTTCCATCTCTGATTGCCAGTGTGTCTTAAACATACTGAGGAAAATAGTGTTGAGACATGGAACATGGGTTGGAATTGATTTTTCACTAGTATTTCAGACAAGGAATGATAGCATCAATTTCAAGAACACGACTGCATGGTTTTAAAGCCTGGAAAAAGGAAGATAAAGATGGGACTCTGTATAAAGTGCTTTGTTCAAGTTTAAGGGAAGAAAAGATAAAATGCAATAAAACTCTTATACAGGGTCTTGAATTCTTTTTTCATGTTATGAGAAAGCAAAGATTTAAGGAAAAGAAGTTGGTCAACTATGTTCATAGCAGAATTGTTTGTTATAGCCAGAAACTGGAAACAACCTAAACGCCCTTCCATCAAAGAATAGATAAGGAAAATGTGGTACATTTACACAATGGACTACTGCACAGCAGAAAAAAAATAACATCTTGAAATTTGCAGGCAAATGGATGGAGCTAGAAAACATCATTTTGAATGAGGTAACCCAGATACAGAAAAATAATTATCACATGTACTCACTCATAATTGGTTTTTAAACATAAAGCAAAGAAAACCAGCTCACAAATCACAATCCCAGAGAACCTTGACAACAATGAGGACCCTAAGAGAGACAACATAGATCTAATCTACATGGGAAGTAGAAAAAGACAAGATCTCCTGAGTAAATTGGGAGCATGGGAACCTTGGGAGAGGTTTGAATGGGGGGAGGAGGTATGGAGCAGAGCAGAGAAAAATGTAGAGCTCAATAAAAATAATAAAAGAATAATAAAAAAGTTTAGAGAGAAATGAATTTCTCCTTGGATCTATTGAGCCTTTTATGTCTGCTGAGGCAGGGGTGGGGGAATAAGGAAGATACCAGTGAAGAACAGAATACTCTAGATTATAGAGACAACTACATCTGACTTTTAAATGGTAATCTAATACACCAAAGCATAGGGGTTCATATAAGAATTATGATGATCGAGTTGAAGAAAACTCACAGAAATAAATTGTAGAATGGGGTGAACTACGGTTGCCTAGAATAAGTAGGCTGCAGAAAAAAGATATGGCAATATATTTTGCATACCAGAAGCAATTAAGTGTCATTAGGCAGTCCTACCTAGTACATGCTAAAGCAACATTAAGAGAAGTTATTCATTGACTATAACGACTGAACACATTTGAATGTAGAAATACAATTACTTTGATTAGAGTTTGACTAATTACTGTAGAGCATGCAACATGCCATGTGTGTCACAGGCCATGTCTGCTTTACATAGGAACATGGAGATGGATGTGTGGGAGTAGGTGTTGACAGAGTGAAGGTGCTTGTGTGGGATGCTGTGACTTACCAAGGACATCTGAGGGAATAAATGAACTATATGTACAAAGAATATAAAAATTAAAGAATATAAAAATAAAGTTTTTTCTAATGTTAACAAAAG